>JZLH01S0086976.1:14950-25341 GCA_001188425.1 Eucidaris tribuloides | reverse complement strand
CCAAGGTGTGGCTTTATCATTGAATCATCCTCGATGTTTGACCTACAGTCACTGGTACTGGTACAGTCATCAAGGCTTTCATCATACCATACTCTATCAGTGAATACGGATACCGCGGCTCTAAAAAGAAATATTACAATCAATCATTAAATAAAATAACATGGATAAAAGTGATAGGATAAATGACTGTCAATTAATCATAATGTACACATTTCTCACCAAATTGATTTTTAACACGGCCTGTGTAATAATTATATTACGACAGACTGTCAAATCAGTAAGGTGAACAATTCTTAAAGAAAACGAAGGAACACACACACACACACACACACACACACACACACACACACACACACACACACACACACACACACACACACACACACACACACACACACACACACACACACACACACACACACACACACACACACACAACACACACAACACAACACACGCACAACACACACACACACAAACACTTAAGTACACATACAGACACACACACACACACACACATTCGTATAGTATTCTTTCTATCAATGTTTGAGTTTTTTGCTATTATCGCTGCCAGTAGTTTTTAATATTTTCATTGTAAAATGCCCGTTGTCATTTTTTGGGGGCAGAGCTATGAGCGATTTTCTTTTTTTAGGGGCGGACTTAAGCTCCCAAAGCGCCCCCCCCCTATGAACGGGTGTGAACTAGATATTCAGAAGAGGTGTAAATCTAGTAAAATTGTTGTATTCATTGCATGCACAAAGCCAGGGGTACTCGCCTACTAGGTAACGGGGTGTGCCCGCTCTAGTATGGTGGACTTTTTCAGCCAAAAATCCTTAAACATGGGTCCGTTTTGGGGAAAAAAATCCTTAAAAACATGGGTTCAACGATTTTGAATTTTACGATTTGCACTAGGATATCGCCTATTTATTCGCATTAAATGCTAAAAATTGCACTTTTCTTAATAAAAAACCCTTAATAATAGGTACCATTTTCCGCAAATAACCCTTAAAAAGGTGTCGGGTTTTTCGACTTCAGCGGCACATCCCCCGTGGCAGCAATCTGAGTACCCCCCCCCCCGGGGGGCACAAAGGAATCACCATCTCATCAAGAACTTCCCTTTTACACCAAGTGACCGATGTATTACGTACAATATGAAAATATGGTATGCAAATATGGTGAACCTCATGACTGATTTTCGCTCACTATTACATTTTGTGCTTTGTGTGGCTGCTGTGTTTGTGTGTGTCGTTGTAACTACTGTGCGTGTGTGTGTGTGTGTGTGAATGTGTCGCTGTGTGTGGTGTGTGTGCTGTGTGCTGTGCCTGTGTGTGTGTGTGGTGCCTACTGTCGTGTTGTGTGCTGTGTGTGTGATGTGTGTGTGTGTTGTGTTGTGTGCTGTGTGTAGTGTTCCTTCGGTTTTCTTTTAAAATTGTTCCACCTTACTGATTTGACAGTTCTTGTCGCTATATATTATTACACAGCGCCGTGTAAAAATCAAGGTGAGAAATGTGTACATTATGATTACTTGACAGTCACTTATTTCCTAATCACTTTTATCCAGTTATTTTATTTAATGATTGATTGTCAATATTTCTTTTTAGAGCCGCGCCGTATCCGTATTCACTGATAGAGCTATGGTATGATGAAACCTTGATTGACTGTACCAAGTACCAGTGACTGCTAGGTCAAATCATCGATGGGATCTCAATGAATAAAGCCACACCTTCGGTATGTGATAAGTGATAGACTCGCCGTTAACCATCAAGATTCAGGGAGACAGCTGAGACAGAATGAGCCATCTTCAAGACAGGAGACAGACACGTGATGACTAAATGATCACCATGACAAAGTTAATGCTAAACAAGAGATTCGTCAAGGCGAATTCAAGGAAAGCTACAATTGTGGAATCAAGACATATGCGCAGAGTCACACAGGCAGCCGGCAAATCGAATGCTGCGTGTTGTTAGAGAATTCAATTCACATATTTACAAACCACGCGAAAATCAGAGAATAGCGCAGGCGGGGATAATCAAATGCGACACACAACGCATTGCATAGGGACTGCAAGTATTATCATTGGACCCTACCTCGAGACTCTACGTGACATGATTATTAAAGACTCAATGTACATAACGTGCGCATAAGCGATTCAATGTATTATGATGTCCGTCCGTCCGTTTTACAGATTATGAATTAATGGAAACAACAGAACACAATGTAAGTGACGTGATATATCTGACTCCATATGACGGTGATCAATGCACAGACCAATGTGAATAGACACAATATTATTTGATCTTACGGTAGATACTCTGTGTATGTGATTGATATAATGCTACCTTCCCCTACTCAAAAGTATTGTTAATCATTCACTATATACGCATGCATTTGGTTGAAGGGGTCTTTCTTTACATGATTCCTTATGACAGATTTATTACTTGCGAGAATGCAGAATTATTTGAACAAGAAATCACAGAATAATTCTTTCTCCTTTCTTCCCCAAGGTGGCAGAATTTCATATGCAGGCTGCGCCCGCGTAAGAGGGCTGTGGAACATGCATATTTTAACATTTTTCCATTCCCTGTAGGTGGGTTGATTAATTCACACTAGTATGGTAATACCGGTTTCATATTCTTGGAAACGTTTTGTGGTTTTGAAAGACTTCCAACAAACAAAAAAATCAATGCATTCTCTGACGCGCGGTCTTTTATAGAAGGACACCAACGCCGCTAAGACCGAAGCGCCGTCCTATCTTCAAAGACAGTGGGTAAGGAGGATAATGGTACTTGAATATAAAAATGTATGCCGCGTCCTCTCTTCCACATTATTATATTATAAAAAGCGATTAAAAACCATCTTTTTAGCGTTTTTAGTTTTACATGTAATTAATAGTCGTATACAATTGTAAAGCGCTTTGGGCCTAATGTGGCAAAAGCGCAGTATAAGTGGATAATAATAAATAATTATATCCAAGTGTACTTATGAAACAGTCGTATGACAGAAATTTCAGGATGTTTGCAAATAATTAAACCCGTTTTTAGAATTGAGAGAAAATTAAGAAAATTCCAACTTCAAGATGGTCTTTTCTGAAATTATGGAGCGCTATCCTCTTTTCCACTTGTTTATGAAGATGGCGCTTTCGTCTTCTCGGAGCGTTGGGCTGGTTGCTTCTTCTCAGACCTTGTCAGTAGAACACATTGCCCATTATCTTGGTTGTTGGGAAGTCTTTCAAGCCATCAAAAACCATTTTACCAGAAATATGAAACCGAATTACGATGCTTAGTGTTGAATTAAGACCCCACGCCCTAATGGGAATGCGAAAAAGGATACATTTTTATGTTCACCGTAGTTGCGCCTGATTTGATAATCTATCCTCCTTGGGGTGGAAGAGAAAGATTGTTCATTGATTTCTTTTCAAATAATTTTGTTATTTTTCCAATTCTAACTTCATTAGGTATCGATCATTAGTAAGACCCTCAATTCAAATTGCATGATATTACTAATGTATGTTGCAATTCCTTTGTGTAGAAGGGTATATAGGGGATTAACACACGTATGTGATGTTGGACACAAGTCACAAGTAACCAAACGCGATATTAAACTCAATGTATGTGATGCAGGATAGAGATCAATGTATGTTGATGTGGATAGACACCTCAGTGTATGTGACAACAATTATACAGAAACACAATGGACTTGAGTATTATAATATTTGAATGGCTCTGAAGTGATACTAGAAAGGCTGTTCACAAAAATTAAGGAGACACAGCAGATAGTTTCGAACAGGGATGGGGGGGGGGTCCATAATTGTTAATGCGACACAAAGGCTCCGGCTGAGCGTGATGTATAGTACTGACTCATGTGATGATGTAGAGACAGTCGGGTATACCTACTGAGGCTATGGGCCAGAGCGTTCATATCCCCCTTATCATAAAAAAAAAAAAAAATCAGAAAGAAAAGAAATCAAAATCTCCGGCGAATCCGGTCAAAACATTTTCTTTCGTGCTATTTTCAAAAGAACTTAGATTTTACCTTAAATAAACACGTTAATAAGTCGTTTTGTACTCATATTGCCTAATAAATTTATTCGGATTTATTTAATGAATATACCCCAATTCTCCGGTTTACTGTCTAGTCGGCGGTTTGAGCTTCAACAGTTTCCCAAACGACTCCCATGCCTCATATGTTCTTCAGAATTGTCCTTTACCCAATTTTATTCGAGTACCTTGTGTATTTTATACAAATCCTCGCGGAAATTACCGAAAGTGAAATGGTTTCAACTTTTAAAGTAGGTTGCCCTTCGTGTGTAATCAGCAGCATTTTATGGAAATGAAACTTAGTGTCATAACCTGAATGTTTTGCGGACATTGCTGCTCTAGTTATCGCTCAGATGATTTATTTCAAATAAAATTCGAATGCATGTAGTGTGCTTCTCAAAGGCTGTGAGTTATTGGTTGGAGTACAGCTGATTTGCATCAACAAAGAAGCTCTTGTGCTATTTTTTCAGACATGCCTTATTAGCATGTATTCTGAAGTATTATCTGTCTTGATCGCTTGTAACTGTGTGAATAATGGGGAAACTCAACAATACTTGTTTACTGAAATCTTTTTATTTATTATAGTAAATCTTTCTATTTTTATATACAAAATAGTAATAAACCATTGGTTACAAACTGCCGAAGATGCCGCCGAAACTACTTTGTGAAAATTTCTTTGCAATCGATTGTATTCGAAACATCAAGTGTAATAACGAGGTTTGCAACATATGCAGGTAGCATGAGATGTTAAATTAGCTAACATTCCAGCAAGATCCAGAAATTCATTTTATTTCAACCCGTTGAACTAAGTACGACGATATCTTCGTGTTGAGTCCACAGAAAATGTGTATTACAACAAAATTGGAAGCCGTCTCAATGAGTTGGAATTGATTATGTTAGAGCTTTGTGTGTATATATATATGTTCCGTTCAGCGTTTAACGTATGTTTGTGGATATTTCTCAAATGTATTTCGGTTGAGAATCTGTAGAAAGGAACATGTCAGAATGTTCAACAACTACAGACATCTGGGGTAAAGCACGCGGAGACTGTAAATGTAATGATAACAAAATTTTATGATGTTTTGATATGATATGTGTGTGGTGTGGATAATGTAGTCTCGGGTAGAGTGTTTGGAACTTTTCCTTATGTCTGGAATGATAAATACTAAGCAATGATTTTCAAACTTGCTTCCAAATATTGTATTATTGTTTCCATGTATGTTACATGTATATGTAGTATATCGGAACATTTATTTGCTAGTTACTGTATTGTGATATCAGTTAGGCTGGTCTTTACTATTGTAAAGAAGATTTGCGGAACAAAAATGACCTGGGTAACAGATATTATTCTGTAATGTTGTCCTTGCTGCCTCTGTTTTGTACAGTGCGTTGAGTATATATTTCCTTATTCTGCAGATTTCACGGAGTGATATATGAGTATCATATATAACCAGAGTTTATGTATACGTACAGCACGAGTACCTTAACAAACTTGCTACTTACTACCAATGTATTGATCTTACGAAATAATGATATTTAAAGGAACGGTAATGACATTTAAACCGTCCAATCATCGGGATGATGAAAATTATGATGATAATAATGATAACTGAAAATGATGCATGCATGATGATGATGATGATGTGATGATGATGATGATGATGATGATGATCAGTAATATTCAAGTAATTATCGAATTTTTTATTTTTAATCTTAATATATATATTTAAAGTTTTTAAAAATAATGGCTTATATTTGTATATTTTTTTTTATATTTGTGTAATTAAGCGCTTTGAGACAATTGAAAGGCCGCTATTAAATGTTTTGCATATTATTTGATGATGATTAATGATTGATGGTAATATAGGTGATGATAATTTAATGATGATTTATGCATGAAATTTTGATGATTATGATATTATGATTATGATTGCTGCATATTAGTGATCAATGATAAGTGATATGATCTATACATTCTTGAATTACAGTTATTCCGCACTAATTGAATTGTAATTCAGAATCTTGCATTATAATGAGTTATCGATCATTTTTTTTTATTTGGTTGAATATACAATTTGATATTCATTGAATCACAATTTGACCACAGCTATTTATTAATTAATCATATAGACTTTTAGCTGCTGCCAGAAATCACGATGCAAAATCACATAAGTAACTGTGGCCTTTCTTGAGTAGGCAAGCGGCAGGTTAAGCGAGTGATGTGTGACACGCGTTTTTCTTAGGCTGTAGTAATAAAAGATGTACATGTATTTCCTCAGAAAGTAAATTCTGAATGTAATTAGCCAGTGTTCCCTATTACAATTCTTATTTGGCGATATTTCTTATTAGTAATAATCATTAAATCCACCTTTCAATAACGCTACCAGATGAGAAGAAAGCCAATTTATAACACATCATGAAACATTCCGTAAAAAGTTCAATCTGTGATTTACACACTTCAAGAACGCTCATTAAAAATTGGCTGAAATCTGCTATTGATGGTATTTTTACTTGTACTATTAGAACGATTCTAATACAGAGAACACACCCATTACCATCATTTTACATCTTTATTTTGTTATCGGCGCCTTGAGACTGTATAGTTTGCTAAGATACAGTCAGGTCTCCATTCTGAGTGCGTTCAAATCAAATGCAAATACCTCGTTTATTACTGCGGACAAATTTTGGTCACGCAGAATGATTAATCATTATGGATTAGTATCGAAGTTCGCGGATAATCTATTCCTTCCGGCCCCCTTCAAAATTCCTGCAGACTCGGACTCGCATAATGCGGAAGTAAACGTACTTGTATTTCTTGTAATGTTTTGAATACTATCAGTCGAATGACTTTGGTGTGAAGGGTATTGTCTATTTGTGTATAATTCTATCTTCCACCCCTTTAAGTCGCAAGCTAAGCATTTCGGTCCACCGTCCTCGCAATTCTGAACATTGTGTGTAATGCCTGACATGTATTTTGTTTCCTGCATCGCGAAGTTGCTCCTCGGTGTGAAAAGACGAATGCCAATTTTAGTCGCTCCGACTTATTTTTATAGAAGTGTCGTGTAACTTTAGCTAAATCTTTAACGTTGGCTATTACGTACAATATGTGAGCAAGAAAGAGCGTCATTAAATGTTGGTCTAACTAGTTTGCCATCAATTATGTTTTTTACGTGTTTGATATGATTGTGTTTTACCTTCGTAGTATTTTGAATGTGATTGCATGTGTCAGGTTTACAGGTGGCCAGGAAAAAAAAAGACCAGATTACATGTACAGGAATTTTCCGAATTTATATTGGGTCCATCTTTATATCGTTTATCGATAGACTACGTTTCATATAGTACAATGGACACCAATATCATCTCTTCTTGCGTTGGGTACTTTCCATTTTAGGGCCGTTTTATGAACCAATGTCAGGGCCCTGCGCGACGATTTTTGTCACCGGCGGTGCCAAAATACTTTTCTGTGGCCAAACAACATTTTCACGGCAAATTTGAACGCAAAATTAGGAGCACCACCACTGGACGAAGTATAATCTAGCTCATCATGACACACACGTAGTTTTTGCAGGCATTGAACAATTTTTGCAAGACACCCCCCAGCACCTCCGCTTCCCAGGGCCATGCAATGTTTTTGGACAGCGGTTGAGCCAGCTTTACATTTAATTTTGAGGGATGCCAAATAATAGCGATGCCTCATTTCCTCTTTTACTGCTTAAAAAACCTGCAAATGTACTGCATTACATTAAATTGCCTGTAAACTGAAATAACTGCCATTCAAATAATTACGACCTAAGTGTCATATTGTGTTAGAAGAGCTATCGCAACTATGGACAGGAGAATTAGTAATTTCTCTGGTCTTGAATGGAAGGGCGACAATTTGATAAAATCAAGTGGTACTTCTTTTTCCTGGGCCTACCACGGTCATGAATTTGCATCTCTATGTCTTTTGGTTCTTTTCAAAAAATCAACTGTACAGTGCCCGTCCATGAAAAACAGAACCTTAAAACTAATAGGCTTATTTGTGCGGCAATCAATGGGGCGTATGGTTGTAGAAATATGTTTTCATTTCATTTTCATTTTTTTATTTTCAACACGGACAAACATCAGCACTGCGACTGTTTTCAATGGGTCCGTGCATTAATAAAAACCATCAATACAATATATATTATTTAAGATAAAACTGAACAAAAACTAATATCATTACATATACACAAATACATAAAGTAAAATATAACATTACTTCACACATAATATACTACAGTTCAAAAAAAATGTTAATATCACAGTGTATCGACAAGTATGAGGAGAAACTTACTTGAACACATAAGGAAAAAATGTGGATATTACAATGATTAAACAAATTATAACCAAAAAAAAAAAATTTTATTAAAACACAGATAACCAAATACATGTATGACGCGAAAATGTATAAATTATCGCCATACCTCGATCCCCCCCCCCCCTCCGCCCATCACCAGTCACAGTAACTTTGAGCTTATGTCTTTCAAATGATACATTAAGCCAACCTGTTCACTAATTTATCTCTGGAGCACCATACTTTAACCATTTAAAGTGAAAAAAACCATTTGTTACGCTTTTTGCGCTTATGACAACGTTCACACCAGCGTGTCCATCCCTTTCTTTTATTTTGGAGTACACCATGTCAAAGCCCATAAAGGCGTAACAAATGGTTTTTTCACTTTTAAATTTTTTAAACGTATGGTACTCGGAGATACATGATAATAAGTTTGCTTTAAATGTATCATTTGAAGAGTTTAAGTCAAAGTTTATTTTGAATTTATGTTTTGCCAATAATACGCTTCATTGTGCACTAATTAAGTCTTTGTTAGCAGGTTGTTTTTTCTGACGCTCACTGCAAGAAAGTGCTGACTGAATGATATTAATTACCTTTTTCTTGCATTGGCTGCTTTGCGAATCCGAAGGCTTTGGTGAGATATATGCGAGATTTCAGCTGACCTTGAAAGCGAGATTTGGTTTTTGTGAGCGTTGTTGACTGATACGTAATATTACTCATTTTATTAATCATGTCTATTGGTTTTTTATCTCTTTTTTTGCACGGACATTCTTTTATCTTGTGTATTTTGAGCAATTGAATCATAATGTTTTAACATATTGTTCATTCATAAAGCAGTTTAACAGTTGGTGGTTGTGTTCTTACTTCAGATTATTGCGCAACAAATGTGCACGCAATTAGAATAATACCACTTTATTCAAATGAAATTGACAATGAATGGATCTTTATGATAAAAAATACATTGTCTCTTAGCTATTTGGCAACCAGGTTATAGCATTGTGAGGACGTAGTGGTGCCATAAGTGGGCAATTTCTAGAGATTCAGTATAATCTGGTGGGCTTCAAGGAATGAAACCCCGGGGGGGGACCCCCGGGCAATTTTTTTTTTTTTTACACTTTTTCACATGGATTACAGACAAAGTCTGTTTGCCATTGAAACAGAGATAGTCATATTTTTTTTAATTGCCTTCATTATAGTCCTATGACGGTGATTGTGTGTTGTAAATGTGTTATAATTGTTGCCAAATATTAAACCAGAGACATAGTGACTGTGTAAACTTACATTCAAATTTCGTGTCAAAACAATAGGCCCTATAACTTTCTCTCTATAAAAAAAAATTAGATTGAGCAGATATTGTATATTCACATACGATTACACTCACCAAACGTCACGACTTTTATTCTCGGTATGTAGAGGCACTTTATTCCAATGTAGGGCCTACCACAAACTTTGGTGACCTTTTTCAGAAAGAAAACCTTTGGAAGTTAAAAAATTAACATTTAAAATTGAAATTTGCATGCCACCTTTTATCTTCACATACCGTTTTTTGCCTGTTAACCTCTGATTGTGCTGTAGTATGTCGACATCCTGAAAATGTGATTTGTGAAGACTTGTGGGTCTCATAACCCTCCCCCCCCTCCCCCTCTCCCTGCCGACCTCCTTTTTGCAAGAACTCACTCAGTTCGTCCGTTCCTAATTCTCTATTGTTGGATTCGCATGCGAGAGGTAGAGTTGAGTAGGAGAGTAACCGGTGCAGGGGTCGGCATTCAGTGCATAGCCAGCAGTTAAAATAATAAGGTTTTGTACGCAATTCATGAGGCATAAGCATTGTTTCTTCGAAGAAAATCAAAGACTTTAAGGAAAATGACAAGGAAAAAAAAAGGAACGCCACACGGCGCACGCGCGCGCTAGCTCTCCAAATAATTGTATTCCACGGTGCCGAACATCATTTCAAACATTTTTTTTGAAAAAAAAAAACTGAGTCTCATCTTTGTTGAGTAAATGCCATGTTTGTAGGCACCATGCAATTAATCCACGAC
>JZLH01S0086972.1:0-17410 GCA_001188425.1 Eucidaris tribuloides | reverse complement strand
CGCTTCACTGATGTATAACAAGTTTGTGGATTCCTNTCCCCCCCCCCCCCTACTCGATGCACCTAACCTGTTCGTAATAATGAGAACATTTCAATTTTGATATCTCGCTAGCCTGCCCGTAGTCTCATGTTTAGGTATCCATGTATGGCCTAGTATGTAGTTAAAGCCACAGTTTATAGTTTCTGTAAACGGTTAAAAAAAATCTTTGCAATTATGTTTAGGGGCCTACCCTGAAAATTGCTCGCTCTGAAACTTTCCCATATGATTTCTCTGATAAGATTCGGGAGGAATTTCTTCTTCTGTGCTGGTTTGGTTTGATCTATATCATGAGCATGATGTTTAATTGATCAAGCAAGGGCGCTCAGACTGGTAATACAGAGCTTGGAAACATGCACGCAAATGTCTTCAAGAAGAAGAAGCTCTCGTTTGTAAGCAATCGTTTGAAAATGGTGTGTGAAAATGGATCCTTGCGATGCAGCATAGAAATTTAAGAAATTTGCTTAGAGTCGTAGCAATATTAAGCTTCAATAAAAAAAAAACCCAAAACTTTGATATCTGAGCTACATAAACTAGTGTTTGAATAGACAATAAATATAGAATACAAAAAACAAAAACAAAGGTTACGACAGGCATGCTGCCACTGGCAAGATATAGGCCTACGTGGATACACATACACTAGGCCTACTTACTATTCTGCATAGGCCCGTGCATAGGGTTAGTAATGTATCACAGAGTGGGAGAAAATGGTCCGGTGTGTCCGGTCAAACAGAAATCTCATATTATTGATTTTACATCAGTAAATAACAAAGAAGCGCAGGTTCAATAACCGACACTTCTCATTAAAAAATAGGTCTCGACGGGAAAAAACCCTAGTTTTCCGAATTTGATATATAAACCTAGATTATCGAATTCGATAAACTAGGTTTGTCATTCGATATTCAGGGCTCCTTTTGAATAAAAAAAAACACCCAAGTTTATCAATTCGATAATCTAGGATTCTTGGATAAGACTATGTATCTTCGATAAACTCGGTTTGTCGATTTCTTGGAGAACTGTCGTTCTGTGATAAGAGGGTACTTCGTCTAACTTTGCTTATAACGTAATAAGGATATTCTGACGGTAGCTAGCCGTCGGAACATCCCACCAAAAACAGATCGAGTCCAAGTCGCAAGATTTTTGCGCTTGAGTCACATTGAGTCAACAGAAGACAAAACAAACTAATATTAATATAGTCAGATTGTGAGATATATCATGGTTGTATGACAATGTTCGTTGTGTTGTCTTCTTGTTACCACGGAGGTAAAAATACCGAAAAGACAACTATCATAGCTTTGCATGAATTAATCAACTATTAAAAAAATGACATGCAACAGAAAGAATTAGAAGACACACATTGGGTGATTTCAAGTTTTGGATTAGTGTTATTGTTAGTGTTAGCAGACGTCGAGAGCCGTTTAAACCGAACTCCAACACTGCGACTCGGATTAACGGCCACTATCGATTCTGTAATCGATAGCATAACACGAGTGTTACTGTTAACTTGAGCGTGACGTCACATCCCTAGTTCGGCGAACATGAAAACCGCGGAAAACCTGAAGAAATGTCGTTATTTCTTTATGAAATTTAATTAATCGTACTACAACTGTAACACAGTCCGATAGGCATGCAATTCCCTCTTAAATTCATGTATTTGACATATTTCATTATGTCTTAGTTCTTTCACAATCTAAAAATTGTAATTTTTTCTTGCCGCTTACCGCGCGGCATCGCGCTACCCTACACATTACACGTACAACTGCGCGACCCGAGCCGAGACAGAAATAACACTAACACTAACAACGAACTTGAAATGGTGATTTTCTTAATCCGTAGGGTCTAGTGTTAGTGAATGGGACAAACGCATGTAAATCGTTAACACCAGCAACCCAGCTCGGTCAGCAGACGATTTTTAACACTATATCCACTCCCACCTCCCTGCTATATCTACAACACCAACTTCCGGAAGTGCGTCATTATTTCGGGGTCAACTCGCTAACACGGATCGATTTCAAGTTTCGGATTAACGCTCGTGTAACACTAACACGAACACTGATCCAAAACTTGAAATCACTCAAAGTTTCGAACTTGGCCCATACAATCCAAACTACACGCTAAATATTGGACATGAATATTCATATAAGATAATATGAATATTTATCAAATGACCCCGATCCTCAAAAAACGATTACGACTGGAACAATAAATTAACCACTGAATTATTTCAATCATGGGCAGCAATGACGGGTGGGGGGGGGGGGGGGGAGAAGTGTCTCCCACATTTTTTTTTCTGAGGGGAATTGCCCGCCTCGATTTTTAGAGCTTACTTCTTCTTTTTCTGGTTTGTTATCATTTGTGATAGATTTTGCACCAATTTTGTAAGAAACAGGAGTTAACCCGTGAAACTCTTCATTTCTACTTATACACGGTTGATATTGCATAACACTTTCCACTTTTAACAATATTAAAAGGTATTCTCGGGGCGCTCTTTTGCCGCACGAGGTAGATGAGTCTGTTAAGGCTGTGTCACACTGTGCCGTCTAACGATTCCGTCTGCCCCAGTCTAAAATATTAACCTCAGACGGTGGCAAATACAGAACGGAAATTCACCGTCTGTCAACGTCTAGGGCCTATACGTTTGTAATCCAGTAAGTTGAAAAACGAATTAAAAAGTCCAATAAACGTTTAATAAACTCACACGTACGTTTTTCAGGCGGAATCGTTAGACGGTACAGTGTGACTTAAGGTGCCTTTACACGGGCACGAATTTTGATTCCGCATCAGCCCGCACAATGGCGTACCTAGGCGTGCCATTATGTGGTATGCAACTCGCTCAACTCTCTAATCCTTAACGGGTGAGATGGTCTAGTGCTTAGAGCGTCCGCCTTACGTCCGGTAGGTCGCGGGTTCGAGCCCCGGCCGGGTCATACCAAAAACTTTTTAAAAAGTTTAACATTTTGTCACGAACGGCCACGCACTTTTTTTACTCGCCGCGCACCATCACGAATGGTACCACGAGCGTTTCCCTCATTGGCACGTTACGATGAGTGCCATGGCGTAAAGTGTTTTGCGTGCCCGTGTAAAGGCACCTATAGAATGTCATATTTTTTATGGAAACGTTAATGTCGTACAGATTCTTTCTATTCACAGCACCAGGTGCCCATCGCAATTGAATAGAAATGTTACGTAATGTTGCTTTGTATAGGAAACAAAATGGCTTTTAAATCGCGAGTTGTCGCAACTCTCTACATAGGAACTCTAGCACGAGGGTATTAATTCGGAAATCGCCATTGAGTTCAGTGGTCACCAAGCTTAGCTACTAGGACTAGGGTATAATTGATCATCCAGATGCTATAATCGGTTCTCAAGTAAGTTTAGGCACACAGAACATGCACTGATCTCTCTTAAAAACAAAACAAAAAAACCCCCAAAACCCCCCCTAAAATCGGCTTGAAGTGCAGAGTGAGTAAAAATGAAATAAAATAAAATACTTGTATTCTAAACTTTTTTTTGTTACGTCCAACTACGATAAGTTTTAAAGTGATAGGCTAACATTGTGAAGCTTCAATTTAAAAAAAAAAAGTCAAATTTTGATATCTGAGCTACATAGTAGTATTCAACTACTAATACTAATGAGTATTATATTGTAAAGGAAGTTATTTCGGTCATATGCTTTGTATATATGTATATCTATCGTATCATTTTCTTTCATAAATGTATGATTTACTATGTATTGTGTTAAATGTTTTCTGAATATTTCTATAATCTGAACTTACTTATCATGCTTATGTTATATTTGTTCTTGTTATGAAAGAAAATACGAAATGCAGAAAATAAATCTTATTCAAACAAATACACACCCTAGAATACAAAAGTTTGGAAATTTATGCTGCCACTGGCAAAATATGAATGAATAAACAATTAGTACTCGGGGCGAGTAGAAAATAGCCTAGATCTACACACAGTAAGTCTATGGGAGGACATGGGCAGGTGAATCCGGTCAACTTACGATTTTCAATTTTTTAAAGCACTAAATAATCATTTTAAAATGCATTTTTTTTTTCAGGGCTTCATTTTTTAGACCTTATCAAACTGATCGTGGAGGATTATGGAGCTCACATTTTTTTAAGTGTGGTAAATGTTAGCCAGTGGCTTTAATAGTAACATATATCGGCTGCTTAGTACCACAGATCAAGGAGCAGACTCCTTTATTTTCATTTATTGTTCATCATAATTAAACTATTTATTCACCTATTTATCTATTTTATTCATCATTTTATATGATTTTTATTTATTTATTTATTTCTTCATGTTTATCTATTGTATATTTGTTATTACTTTTTGATTGCTAACTAAGTTCATAAATAACTCTTACTTATTTTTTTAAAATTTATTTATTTATTTATTTATGTTTTATTATTTTTTTATTTATTTTTTATTTATTTTTCTATTTATTATTTATCTATTTGTTTATTTATTTATTTATTTATTTATTTATTTATTTATTTATTTATTTATTTATTTATTTATTTATTTATTTATTTATTTATTTATTTATTTATTTATTTATTTATTTATCTATTACTAATAGAACGACACGGATAATAGCTTGTATCCAAAGTGTATACCAATGACTCTGTATAATTTCCAGGCTGAAGATGAAGTGTGTTCACTGTGAAACATGTTCCGTTCATTAAAATGTATGTGTTCTTTGTTATATTTTTCTTCAATTTATTTATTTATTTATTTATTTATTTATTCATTCATTCATCCATTCTGTTTGTTTATTTACTCAAATAGACATACCGAGGCCCTTGTGAATCGATTTGCACTATTAGTGTTCTTGTCCAGGTGCGGGCGGGTTGGGGGGGGGGGGTGGCGAGAGGGGACGAGCCACTCAATGATGTCAAATTAATGAAAAGTAAGGGGGGGGGGTCGTGTGCTTTTGGAAAATTTCGCTACAGCCCTCCCCCTCCCCAAAGATCGCCCCATAGACAATCACATCAGTTTGTTGTTTGGCCGTGGAACATGGTTCTCGGCTGACGCAAGGACCTTTTTTTTCCCTTGTCTCTTCGCTGTTTACCCATGAACGGGCATTTGCCCGTGCCCGGAGGATATGGGGTCCCTTTTTTGTGGAGGAGGGGGGGGGGTTGTTGCCTCGTAGTTTGGCCGTGGGAAATGTTCCGGTCACCCCCAAGACTTGACCCTAACGCCGCCACTGTATACTAGTTGGCCGCTTCACTGATGTATTAAAATTTATGTCTTCTTCCTTGGTATATCAACTAACTTGTTCGTAAGGAATACATTGCAGTTTGCATATTTTATATCTCGCCAGCCTTCCCGTTTTTCATCATGTTAAAGTCACGTAGGCCTATATAGTAATCACTAAACGTCCTCTTAGTTAAAGGCCCACTGTCATGACAAAATGTAATAACGCCCTCTCTTTTGACTTAACTTATAGAAAGGGTGCACTAATGATATCCAGAATGCAATGGAAACAGCCAAGGTGATGTGGAAAATCCTCCCGCAGTCTGTGGACTATGGCACTGCAACAGTCCACGTTCGTTACTATACGTGCCTGTATCTGAAGACTAGTTCTCATCCTCTCTGTGGTTGAGTTACTAGTAACCCTTGACAGTAGGCCTTTAAAATGTGCCGAGTTTCGATTTTATTCCGTAGAATTTTTTTTCTCCAGCGCAACTTTGGTTTAAACTATTACTAGCATGAACATGATGGCTTAATTGGAAAGTCTTGACCAAGCAAGGGGGCTCAAGCTGGTATTACAGAGGATGGAGAAACCAAAGCAAATTCCTACAAGAAGCATAGGCCTATACGTTAGTATAAAGCAATCGCTTGATATCGTAGGTTCTGCACACAAATTTAAGAAATTAAATTAACCATGTTGAGCTTCAGTTTAACCCTAAAAAGTCCAAGATATATTTTTGGCTTTCCGTGCATGGCCCAAGGGTTATTTTAATGTCCAATCACTCTCAAATTTGGCACACATGTAAAACATCTCACTCCACAAAAAGAAATTGTTAACTTGAATATCTCAAGGTCACCACATGGGGTGCTATTTCCATAATATGATGAAATACATAGAAAAATGGGATTTTGTTGGACGTGATTAATTTGTCAATAATTATACAGGATCACATATGTATAGATAGAAAATAAGTATTTTGAGTAAACTTTGCCTGTTTTGAGTTCATATTTTATGTTACCATACATGCAGTGATAATGTATGCAGATAGGCACGGATTACTTTGCACTGTTGGCTGTACCAAAGAGTAATAATAACATGGATAAATGCAATTTTATATCATTCTGGTGTATCTGTTTGATGGAATTACACTTTGATATGCCTTCCCTTGTACATTATAATAATTAAAAATAGGAAATAAAGGGAAAATAATAAATTGATTTAATTTTTAACATTTCTTATTGTTTTTATTGTTTTGGCACCATTTTTCTTTTCAAAAATAAAGAAAACAGAAGAAATTGATTTGATATGTCTTTAAATAGATGAAACATAAGTTTCATATTATACATGAGCCAAATATATGAAAAACAAGTGAGAAACTCTTCTGTGTAGCGAAAGAACAATGACGCACATAAGCTTCAAAATGTGGCTGCCATGGCAACATGATTTCACAAGTAACCCCAAACTATATATCAAAATTTTCGCCATAAAATTTAAGGAAAAGTCACCAAGTTTGATTAAATTTTGTCAAAAAATGTGGACGTGGTGAAGAAAAATGTGGGGGGCACATTGTGCTGCCCCCCCCCGGGCTCTTTAGGGTTAAGAAAATATTGTCAAACATCTGAGCAACATAAAGTAATGCTTGAATGCATAAATAAACAAAAGGCTACGAAAGGTTGTTGTGCGTGGCAAACATCGTGTATGACTTTCTGTTCCGGTGAAGTATACAAAGTAATGTATATTTGTACACAGAGAAAACGGACAGATGCGTTCAATCCAATACAAAACTATAAGAATCTCTATTTTTCATTATTACAAAGAAGCGAAGGTTCAAGAACCGACACTTCTCATCAAAAATAAGTCTCGAATTTAGGTCTCGACTAAATTGTCTTGGTCTCGGATAATACTGGTCAACGGAAACTTGTATTAAATATATCCACGTATATGAAGAAATTTCATGGTGAAGATTATCAAGCGTCACTTATTAAATCTCTCGTTACTTTAGAAAAAATGGGATATCAGTTTATATTGCATGTAGGTCTAGGAAAATGAAATGGTATTTAATGATTGATTAAACACAACTCGGATTTAAGTTTGTAATAAACTTAGCAAAACATATGAAACAAATGAATGCAGTGCATTCAGATGTCTCCGGCATATATGAATGTTCGTACATTGAATCGATCTACGCTGAGCTCCCACCATCACGATACCGATTACACTATCGGTCACACAATACCAAATAACGCAATGTCTCCTAGGTTTATTTTATTCTGCACTTCGCAGTTAGCCAGAGCATTCACTACAAAAAAATAGAGGCGGTGCCAGGGTATAAATCTTAGGAGGGGCGAAATCCGTCAGGGGAAATTTGACCGGCTAGAAAAAAAAACAAACAAACATCCCCCAACCAAACAGCATCCGACAAGCAAGGGGGGGGGGGGGTCGCAGGGCCCGACGACGAAAACATTATGCAATGTCGTTTACTGTAAGATTGATATCTGTATCTTGTGTAATAATTTTGCATAATGCATGGACGGAAACAACAGCACAAGTAACAAATATTTTAAACAAAACTATCATTAATATGTTTCTCTCATTTTAAAAACAACTTGACGTCAGGGTGAACCTTGGCTTTAAAGGTAGGGTGTCTCTTTTGCATGCTTTAAACTAGTATTGTGTAAATACACTGTTATAAAGCCTTCTACCAATAACCATGCACATCCATAATGTTTCTGACAATAATAATTATATTGTATTGAAAGCACAGGCAGGTAAAATCATTTTCAAATCTCTGAGAAAATGGCACTTTATGGAATTTATATCTCATGACATATGGGGAGCTGCTCGCATATGACGTCACAAATTGAAAACTTTGAAACTTCATAACTCTGTTATTCTTTGGTGGATTTTCGCCAAACTTTCATTTATATGTTTCTCTCATTGTTCTGCTTTTATTGAAACCAACTTGACATCAGGGTGAACCCCGGTGGTGAACCTTGCCTTTCTGAATGGGGATTCCCAAAACGCGCAAACGAATGGGGATATGGACTAGTTTTTGCTCTGGGGAGACATTCCTCATACATACATCATACTGCATGCACAGCCATGACCACTTACTCGCGCACTAACATGTATAGGGTATAGGATTAGGGTTGAGTTAGGGCTATAGGTTTATAGGGTTACGGCTAAGATACGAGGTTTATGAGCATATCTCGATCCCCTCAGACCAAACTCAATAGACTTCCGTTATAACGAACACCTTGGGAGCACTGCAAATTTCTGTGGAAATTTGGTTATATCAAAGTAGCAAAAACAATAGAATAAAGAGAAAATGTTCAACTTTGGGACAACAAATTTCAATTTGTTATAACAAGATTTCATGTTGTTATCAGCATAACGATATCGATTCCTGCCTATCATGCAAAATAATTTCCTCGTGGGCTAAGCGTGTATTGGAATGGTAAGATATTGGAATATGCTCCTTTGTGCCTAGTAGATTGTAAATATTTTCTAATAAAAAGTTGAGTAGTGGGTGGAATATAATACTTTTATAGCAAGATATTACAAAGAAATAATGTACTCTGACACATCACGTACATGTATTAACGATCAAACAATCTCAAGATAATACCCGGATATATGGGCTATAAACATGATAAAGAGACATTAGGCCTATTTATCCCCGAAACTCGCTGACAATTTAAGGGGTGGGCTGGTATTAGAGACTCGTCGGATAGCAATATTAACAAGGGTATACCTTGTGTAATTCTCAGTTATCAAATTCGGTATACTTAAGAGGAATTTGCATCTTGCTGTACATTGGGCAGTTGTGACTATAATCGTTTCGTTTTGTATATAATTGTATTTCTGCAAATCTCTCATGATAATAACAATCGTACATGGGATAATACAGGTGATTATAAACTTATTCTAAAATCAAAATATTTAAAGAGCTTGATTTTTACCCATTTTAAGCATTTTTGGATACATCTTGTATCTCGGCACTACCAATTAAAAGGCAAAATGCGCCTGGAAATTTTATTTCAACGCGCATTCTCTATTACAAAAGATCTCAGACCGAAATTATACCCCGTTGTAGTCTCCAATGTGTTAAACTTTGCTAATGCAGGCGGGCGGGGGGGGGTGTTCAAATTTACACTTAACACTTTTTAACTATGACAATGTTTTTTTAATGACACGCGCTTTCCTTAATACATATTTTGTAGTTCAGTGATGTGAATGAAGCGGCTTATTGATCGGTTTTATCGTTTCAGTCAAAAGAGGGCGTTTTTCTATTCTCCTATCTCTATGCATTCTCCCGCGACATACAGTTGAACTCTTTTGATCATCATTTCCAAGAATTGTATTTAATTTTTAAAGACTTTTCATTATCAGTTGAAAGCTTTGGTTCATGGGTAGGTAACACCAAAAGACATCCATTCATTTTTAACCAAATAAAAGATATAGGCTTTCGAAAAAAAAAAAGCTTTTGAAAAGGGTCCATATTACCTCACGCGCCGATGCACCGCGGTGGCAAAATGGGCCCCTCTATTATTGTCGCCTATAAAAAGTCGCGTTGTCATTCCTCGTTGGTCGCTTAAGCGCCCACAGTGGGCCAGTGAGGAACCAAAGTGCGCCAAGAGTCATTTTTGGTGACTAAATTATTTTTATTTTTTCTTGCCCTGTTGAAAGGGTCATGTACCCCAGTAAAATATTTATTTACGAAATGCACAATGAGGGGGTAAATTTACCCTACACCTGCAAAATTATTTACAGTTTTAACGCAAAAGTGACTTATATTATAAATCTTTTAATTTAACATGAAGTTCTTAAATTATTCATATGAAATTGCTTCCAAATATTCCTGATATGTTATTGTACTGCATGATTAGGTTGAAAATGGATCGAATTGCAATTTTCATATTTAGGCTATTTCACTAAAAAAAAATGGGCTAATTATCCAGTTTTTTTTTATAAATCCAGAAAAAATGTTTAGATTTTCGCGGATTTCCCCTTCAATTTTATCATCACCATAATATTCTCTGATGTCTAATCTCTAAGTTGATACAGATTTGGCTCCCTTCTCTTCCCGTTTACAAAAGCGACGGGGCAATATGGATAGGGTGTTGCCATGGTAACAATCTCTACACTGAGGCTCAAGAGAAAAAAGGGGTGCTTTATGATGTCACTGGGATTCGAAGAAAACGGGATGCAAATTTTAAATTATTTTTTGTTACTTTCACGACACTACCTCCGATTATGTTCTTTCAAGTAGCAAAAGAAGGGACGCTCCTATATCATTCTTATAAACGGGGGGGGGGGGGAGGGGTCCATATTAACATGGGTGTCCATAATTACCTAGGTATTCTATTTTTGACACTTAAAAAAACATTCCACACTGACTTGAGCCAAGGCTAGTTTGACCATTCTCTGATTGAATGTGTCAAAAAGCAAATTCAAATTCAAATTCAAATTCAGTTTATTTCCACAATCTGATAAAAAAAAGATACAATACAATACTAAAAAAAATATATCACACAATCAATTGTTACAAAACAAAAGAACAAAGCAGGCAATGGCAGGACTACAAAGCACATTACAGAGAGTGGAGGGAATCAACGTATAGGCTAGTTACAAGCCTCTCCAAGGTTGATCCCAGGGGAAAAATACATTTAAGATAGTTTACAAATAAAAAGCACAGAAATCACAAAACTGACATGAGACATCACAGAATAAAGGCGGCAGGCAAGTTACAATGTTCTATTTCAGAACACAGATAAAAGGGGGAAAATGATCATTGATTTAACAGCTGTGGTTTACATCTTTTCTTAAAAAGTGAAAGACTGCTGGTACATTTCAAACTCACAGACAAACTATTCCCACAAAGATGGTCCAGCATTATGTAATAGTGTTTCTTGAAAGTTTTGCCTAGTACTGTATATATTAATAGATTTATTATCTTTGAAACAATTGTCAAGAAATTTTGGCAAGAGATCATTTAAGTATGAAAACATAAAAATACCAGTTACAAAATGTATTAATATCATAGATTGACAATAATTTCAGTTTTTAAACAGCGGATTGGTATGCGTCAGGGGATGTGAGTTTGTGATCATTCTTATTGCACGTTTTTGAAGAGTATGTATACGATTTAAAAGGTAACCGGCGCAGTTACCCCAAATAATATTGCAATACATTGAGTGAGGCAAGATCATAGAAAAATATAACTTTAAAAGAATATCTGAAGGTACAATTGCACTAATCCTATTCATTGCACCGATTGCCCTTGAGAGTTTAGTACAAACTTCATCTACATGGTGATTCCAAGTTAATTTACCGTCTAAAATAATCCCTAAAAATTTAGTTGTACTTACTACTGGTATATTATTTCCAGCAATACTTACATTAACATAACTTGTATCAATCATTTTGTTTTTGGCTTAAATACCATACACGATGTCTTTGAAGAGTTTAATTTCAATTTATTGGCTAAAAACCATTCATTGACCTTGCTTAATTCATTATTTAATATTGCACAGGTAGTTTGTATATCATGACCGGAAATGAATAAATTGCAATCATCGGCATATAAAATTGATTCTAAAATGCTGCTAGAACAGTGTAAATCATTAAAGATAAAAAGCAACGGGCCAAGAACTGATCCATGAGGTACACCAATGTTTATACTTTTAACAGAAGAATAACCTTTTATATATACATAGCTTGTAAACTATTTATGGGTGATGCCTGTAATACCATAATATTTTAATTTTTCTAAAAGAATACAGTGGTTAATACAATCAAAATCCTTTGAAAGATCAAGAAATAGTCCAATAACAAACTGTTTATTCTCAAAAGCGTGAGCTATCTTATCACAAAAGTCGAGTAAAGCCATATACGTTGAATATCCTGGTCTGAAACCAAATTGCTTTGTAAATAGAATATTATTGTAGCATAATTAAGACATGAGACGCTTGTGAACAAGTTTTTCAAATAATTTAGAAAAGATTGATAAAATTGAGATAGGTCTAAAATTGGAAATATTAGAAGCATCACCCTTTTTATGAATGGGCACAACTTTGGCTATCTTCATTAAACTTGGAAATACCCCCTTTTCTAACGAACTAGCTTCATCGGCGCTTCGCGCCGATGAAGCTGCACCACGCACCTCGTTCACTCATTTTTTTTTTGGTGGGGGGGGGGGGGATCTCCATATCCTCCCAATCTCCTAATATAGTCGCCAAATCCGCCAACCCCCTCCCCAGCCCCTTATTCCGTTGTATCCCTCTCGTATTGCCCCTCTTATTGCTAAAGAAAAATCAACATTTACGTTTTCGTAGTTACTTGACATTTCAAACACCCTCTTGGCCCTTTTGACACAAAAAAACATGCATGAATTTTACCGAATGACACCCCCCCCTTTTAGGCTTCCTTCATAATTTTGTGGGGGCACCTGGGGCCACACGAAATTTTGGACATTCCCAACCGAACCTGTTGCATAATGATCACTTTACACAAGGGTGGCGCCAGCCAAGGCCAAAATTCCATGAAAAAAAACATGATTTCAGTGGTGTAGGAGCCGGGGGGGAGGGGGAGGGGTGAGGCACACCCTAAGCAGTCCCGACCCCTGGTGCACCGCCCCTGACTTTACCTGTCCCTTTGCTGAGGCAGTTCTACAAGCATCCCTTCCCTCGCCGGCCCACCACACTTACCTGAAAGTTTTTGTGATGTGTGTCCGAAATTAAGGCTCATCTCGAGGGAGGGAGTGGCAACCCGCCCCATAAGCAACCCTGCCTTTCCCGCACCTCCCCTTTCCCCAACCCACAAATGGGGAGGATTGCAAACCACCCCTCTCCCCAGCCAACGCCTGTTGCACCGCCCGACTTTATCCTGTCCTTGCTAGCAAGTCCTAAGCAACCTTCCCCCACCCTTCCCCCACCCACCCCTGTTGCACGCCCCCTGACTTAAACCTGTTCCTTCGCTAAGGCAGCCTAAGCAACTCCCTTCCCCCACCCCTTCCCCACCTCACTAAATGGGGGGGGGGGAGGGCCGCAACCAGGAGCCTCCCAAGGCCATCCCTCGTTGCACCAACCCCGTGACTTACCTTCCTGCTAGATTCATCCCCTTCCCCCGCCACCACAACGCAACCTGAATGTTTTTTGTGGATTCTGTTCCCATAACAAAAGGAGCCCGCTTCCAGAATAGTCCTTAAGCATGCCCCTTCCCCCGCCCACAAACTTACCTGAATGTTTTTTGTGGACTTGTTCCGGAATTAAGGCTGCATTCGAGGGGAGGGGCAAACCGCCCCTAAGGCAACCCCCTTTCCCTAAATCACAAAAACGGGTGGGGGGGGGATTGCAACCACCCCCTCTTTCCCCAGCCACCCCTGTTGCTCAGCACGTTCGACTTTACCATGTCCTTGCTAGCAGTCCCTAGAGCAACCCCTTCCCCCACACCCACCCCTTTGATGCCCGCCCCTGACTAACCTGTTTCTTGCTAGCAGTCCCTAGCAACGCCCTTCACCCCATCCCACCCCTTTGTTGCAACCGGCCCTAGCAGTCCCCTAAAGTCAACCCCTCCCCCCCAGCCCCTTTCCCACACCACAAATGGGGACCACCCCCTCCCCCCCCAGCCACCCCTGTTTGCCACACCACCCTGGACTTAACCTTGTCCCTTGCCCCTTTCCCCCGCCACATCCACAAACATATCATTGTCACTCCTTCCCTCTGATTAGTAGCCCTATGGGCCTTGGCCCCTCACACTCCATAAGTCACGGCCGGCCGGGGCCCCTGACCAAAAACACATTACACACACGCAAAAACTTAGATCTGGCGAAAGCAAAGCAAAAGTTTAGACTGTTGTTGTGACTGTGATGTGACTGCTAGTTCCCAGCGACGCGATTAATATGTTTCGGCAATCTGTTTCGCCAAAAAGTACAACGACGAATAAGCCAATGAGAACCGTAAGGCGCGACCTTTAAAATCTCACAGCCAAGCGAGTGAAGGAACACTGCCATTTCCAGTACGTATGTCACGTATAGCCAGCAAGGCCGATCGGCGCCCGGCTACGGGCTAATGTTCACCATGCCTCTTCCGGCTACGCTCTAAAAATGCGTCAGGTTTGGTGCCGTTCCATAATAGAAATGATGAAAAAGCTACAATAAAAGCTACATGCTAAATGCTACATAAAAGCCAAAAAACAAAATCTGAATCTGAATAATGGTTTGGCAAGATAATGGAGTGAATTCTGGAAAATATTGGCATCAATTCCGTCATGACCAGGGCTTTTGTTAGTTTTAAATTCAGATACAAGTTTAAAAATTTCATTTGGTTGGATAGGTGTAAAAAAGAAAGAATTTGGACTGTTTCTGTGAGGTAAGAAATCATTAAAAGTATACTGGCAGTGTGAGGCAATTCATCAGCGATGTCTGATCCAATTGAGCTAAATCATTGTAAAGATCAACAGCTTCTTTAGCATTTGATATGATTTTGTCATTGTATTTGATATTAAAATATTGCACTTCCGCCCTGGATTTATTAAGAATATCATTTACCACACTCCATGTACCTCTTACACTGTTACGTGCATTAAAGAAACGATTACGATAATACTGCACATGTAATTTGGAGTTTTGACAATGGGAAACCTGGCAACGCTGATGAATGAAGGATAAATTTACCAGTCTTTAACGTTAATCGTTATCGTATAATTGTGATACAAATTTTCAAACTGACAACATTATGTTACAGTTGTTACCGTTTCCAAAACTTATAAATTCATCAACTATAGTTATATGGTGATTAAAAACCATACAACTTCAAAACAATTTAGCAAAATTGTTAGTTAGAATCTCTGTCTACTGAATTAAACAAAGTCGTCGCATTTGAGATTTAAAAAAAAACTGTTTAAGAATATTATTGATCTTGAAGCGGCGCTGATATACAACTTCAAAACAATTTGAGCAAAAATTTAAATTTAAGATTCTTTAGAAACTCTGTCTACTGAATTAAACAAAGTCGTCGCACTTGAGATTTTGTAAAAACTGTTTAAGAATTGATGTGTTTAAAAATGTTGAAGCGGCGCTTTTATTCGAACGCAACACACGACCACTTTAACACAAACAATATAACAGGGAAATTTGCTTCGTCGCACATTATTTACCAACCAGTTCTTGTCGTTTGCTGTTCATTGTTATTTAGTTTACAGCACACCTGGGCGAATTTGAAAAGCACACACAATGACGTCATAAAAGCGAATAGAGGTCGACGTTATAATTCTCACGTGCGATATATAGTCAATGGAGTATACCTTGTATTATCACTCGGGGTTCACCTTTATCCACCCGTGTGACTATACATGTACTATCCCGGTTGTTTATACTCTGCAAATACGCTTTATTTTCATGTCGCAAATATGAAATAGCAGTTAATCATTTATGATGCTTTGTAAAAAGACATTCTTGTACCATTCTTGTGCCTGACCAAATATATCAGCATGCATTGTTGACGAAGCTATAAGCTACATGCAGGTGAAAATTGCTTTGTCGAGACTTTGTATTCTACCACCCATGGCCGCCGCCGGGGAAGCAGGCACCCATTAGAGCACCGTTGGCTTCCAGGAGAGCGGCGATTAAATCACTCTTCTGCGATGTCGCTTGGACTATATCGGCTTGATATTTCCGTGTTGTGAATTGGGAAGCTAATCAAGGAATTAAGGTGTTCTTTTGATGTCAGACTGCAGCTGAATTACTCAGATTATTCACTCAGGTACATGTAAGTGTATAGCCTTTGTGTGGTTTCGATTTGCTTAAAAAAAAATCATGGAGGGGCCCCAATGAACATGAACATTATCTTTCCAACAAGCTGTATGCGAGTTAGCCAATTTGTATCAAGTCGTACAATTGAACTTGGTATTATCAAGGAGCTCCTTTGTTCATGTTCTCGGGTTTGGTGAAAGCAATTTAATATACGCTATTTAGTAAAACAATCTAAAATTGTGTTTCTGTACGAGAATTTCTATCTATCTATCTATCTATCTATCTATCTATCTATCTATCTATCTATCTATCTATCTATCTATCTATCTATCTATCTACATCTATCTATCTATCTATCTATCTATCTATCTATCTATCTATCCATCCATCCATCTATCTATCTATCTATCTATCTATCTATCTATCTATCTATCTATCAATCTACATCTATCTATCTATCTATCTTCTATCTATCCATCTATCTATCTATCTATCTATCTATCTATCTATCTATCTATCTATCTATCTATCTATCTATCTATCTATCTATCTATCTATCTAAATTATACATTGCACGAGACTGTTCATTATCGATGATACCTATTACATTATCCTATACAGCGCGAAGGGCAATGATCTTATCCTTAACGGTTTCTATAAAGGAAGTTTGGAGATATCCGTTTTCCTTGCGCATCATTACATTTAACAATAATTTTCACATGCCGCACCTTTGTCTACCACCAACCCGCTTTTCCTTTCCTTAGTATGTTTGGGTTAAAGCGGGGTATATTGTCAGATTTTTTTTTATCAACAAAACATGAATGTGCACTACTACACGTACATCTATAGACAAAATGATAACTAGCACACCGTGCACACACACAAAGTTGATATAATAAGAATCAAATTAGCGCCAACCAATAATTTTTTTTTATACTAAAATACAGAACACAATAATCGAAAGTGATTCAGGCCTAAACCGTAATTCAACAAAAACCCCAAAAACAAAAAGCAAACAAAAACAAAACAAAACGAGAAACTGTTTCCATGTTGATCGAGTTTTCGCTTGAAATAAGGCAAAATTATTCTTCATCACTGAACCGACCAAATTTAAAACACTCACAATTACTATAATAATTTTTTTTTATATGCCTTGAAATTTCAATTGACCTGATAAGTTACTTTTGAGTGTTGCTCTTGCTCTTACAGAGAAATTAATAATCCCCAAACTTAATGAAATTGTGCCGCAACTACAATAATTAGCAATGTATTTTTTTCAAGATATTACCGGAAAAATCTTGCGTTTTGCAGTTTCTTCCAACATTATTCATTATTATTTTTTATTATCATCATCATCATCATCATCATCATCATCATCGTTATTATTGTTGTTTGTTTGTTTGTTTGTTTGTTTA
>JZLH01S0086942.1:35474-57918 GCA_001188425.1 Eucidaris tribuloides | reverse complement strand
TATATATCAATTTTTAAAAAGTTTGAAATAATGTTTAATTTGGGAGCCATTTTAGAAGTGTAAAGTTTTTTTTGAGACGCACTGTATACGATATTTCTTCCAATCGCTGATGACAAGTAAATGTATGCAACATGTTGAAATGGGGTCCTGTGCTTTTCTGCTGTGTCCGACTTCACCAGCCTTGCCTCATGTTCACACGAGGAGGCAGACACTCGCATGCTTCTACTTGTGGCAGATATGGTGCAGAAGGGATCAAGAGGTAGTCATACGCACTGTGGATACTGATGTTGATGTACTGGCTGTAGTTTCTTTCAGCAACATATGTCCTGATGGGTAATGGATAGTGGATCCAGCTTTCGGTACTACTCTCTCCATCGTTCATGCCCTCATAGGGTGCTCCTGGCCGCTCCAGCAGTGACGATGACTCTTCACTAAAATCGCTTGGCATACGTGAGAGTTCTTCGAAGGCATCTGTCACCTCTGGAAATACTTTCCATATCTCCCAGCCAGTCTTCTTTCCTCTACAAATATCAACATTCTGATTCTGAGGTCATTGACCTTTCAAGGTCATCAGAGGGCAAAGGTAGAACCCTGTTAATAATCAACAATACTCTGTGGAATATGAGAACAATTTCATTGAAACACAAATACTTGCTTAATACATTTACATCATAGTCAAGTTTATCATTAACCTATGCCGCCAAATATCAATATTCTGAGGTCATTGACCTTTCAAGGTAATCATAGGTCAAAGGTAGAACCCTGTTAATAATCAACTATACTCTGTGGAATATGAGAACAATTTCATTGAAACACAAATACTTGCTTAATACATGTACATCATAGTCAAGTTTATCATTAACCTATGACGCCAAATATCAATATTCTGAGGTCATTGACCTTTGAAGGTCATCAGAGGTCAAAGGTAAAACCCTGTTGATAATCAACAATGCTCTGTGGAATATGACGACAATTTCATTTTGACAAAAATGAGTGTTTTAGCACATGATAACCATATTTATTATTAACCAATGACACCGAATGAATATTTTGATATTTTGAGGTCATTGACCTTTCACAATCCTCAGAGGTCAAAGGTAGAATCCTCCTAATAATTACCAATACTCTCTGGAATATTGAAGACAACTCCATTGTAACAAAAATATATGTTTAGTACATTCGAACCACATTTATCATTACCAAAATAACGTCAAAGATCGATATTGGCATAAATTAAGGTCATAGACCTCTGGAGGTCATCAGAGGTCAAATCTGACTTACCTCCCGATCTTAAAATAAAACTTATGGCATGTACTAACACTGGTGAAAGTTTCATACTTTAGTCAAATTTTGCACAATTCTGGTGATTTTGGCTGCTTATCCGCTCTACTATTAATGTTCACAGCATTGTTATTAATTTTATAATGAGTCATAGATTATTCCAAACGTTACCGAACATCAATACGATACAATGCATAATTTGTGGATTATTTTGATTTTTTTTTCGATTGATAATGCAAGAACAATGTAAACAAGTCACCCCCCCCCCCCGAAGTCTAATCAGAAGTAAGCCAAAAGTAAGTCAAAATATCGAATTCGCCAGAAAAAAAAAATCCCTTCAGGAAAGGCATCTTTTTGTGGGTTATATGTAATTGTTTCCCGTCAACACGCTCATACACAAAAACGAACATACACATAGGTACGTACATGCATACACAAATACACACACACACACACACACACACACACACACACACACACACACACACACACACACACATGTACATTTGAATGTCTACATGGCTTTTTGTATTGTATGGATGTAGAGAGAGATAGAGGAAAGGGGCGAAAAATTGTGTAACCACAACTCACTACACTGCGCCATAATTTCTTTGATCTGGTCTTTGTCGAAGTCCTTCATTCCTCGATTGTCGATGATATTTACATTCGGTACCAAGGGGTAATGTTCTCTATTCATAGTCCTTCCGCCACTTGGAGTGTTTGCTCCTTCTTTGAATTTCTCTTTGTATACACCTATATGTTTAATGGAAATAAGACGCAGAACAAGATCAATACAGTAAAGCAAGGTGAAATGGTGTAAAAGAATCGTAAATCGGCCTCGTTTCAAATCGTCATGGAAAACACACAAGTAAAATCCGTTTCCAGACATTCCAATACCATTAAAAAAAATTACGCCTGTGTGTATGGCTTCTAATGGAAAACCAAACGTATTAAGTCGAACAAATGTGAATATGAGGAATTAATAACTCTTTCCTTTCCACAAAATTTGGGAAGAGCATGTTTCCTGAAATGTATTCTGATTGAGGAATATGCAGAACTAATACACGTCACATGACGTTTGACACTGGAAACGGTCGATATTGGTAATGCCAGGCAGGAGCGGCGGAACCGGGGGTATCCGATTGGTAAAAAATGCCTTTTTTTCTAAGTGACATTTTGAAGGGACACCTTGTTTTTAAACGACGCATTTTCGTCCTCTAAGATGATTTTCCTTTATCTATTATCTATTATATATTATAATAAGTTTTTTCTTTTCTTTTTCAATTATTTGTTGTTGTTTTTTGCCCCTGACGGGGCACTTTATACAGTACAGAGAAGACATAATTGGGTAACTTGTTCAACGAAGGGGCACATTTTGTGCCTAAAAGGGGCATAGTGGCCTCTCATCTTAGTGCCCTCGTGCATGGGTAGCAAAAATTGCACCGTTTGCCCCACTAATATAGCCCCATTACACATCCAGGCTTTTCTAAATCGAATATGCCCTCTTTTGGTTTGTACCCAGACTGACTGAGGTGAAACTTGTTTTTAATATACGTATTTTCTTTGGTTGACAGTGATTTTATTTCACTTATTTATGATTTATTCTATGTATTTTTGCCCCTGATGGGGCACATCGTAGAGTAAAGAAAATAAGTCGGTACATTGTTCAACAAAGTGGCACATTATGTGCCTTCAAGGGGCATTTGGCATCTCATATAGTTCGCTCAGGGGTGGCAAAATTGGGCCCTCTCCATCTCTTTTCTTGATAACACTGCCCTATTTTGATGTACTCTTCAAGCGACAAAAAGTGTCTTTCGTGAGCAGAGGCGTCGATCCTGGGGGAGGGCAGGGGGGCCATCGCCCGACCAATGAAAATATTGGGGGCGAACATGGCGATTTGCCCCCCCCCCCAATAATTTTGACAAGTTGAAAAATTCATAATATGGCAATGCAAATTATCATGTTTTTAAAAAGCATTGGAAAGCACTTAACCATTAAACATGGGCATAAAAAAATATTATCACAACATAACAAAATTGTCATTTTTCGGCGCGCTTCGCACGCAAAATTTCTGTAATTACAATTTCTCGCCAGAAGCGTCGCCGAAATTTTGGATTTTTTTCACTTTTGGGCCCCGCCTAAACATAATCAACGCCCTGTTCTGATGGGAAAATTCTTCTCGTCTTCTTCAATAAAAGAAAAATCGTTTTAAAAGAGAAGAATGCCGCCCTGTTCTGCAACAGAATTTTCGTGACGTTGACTTGTTCTGTGCTCATGACGTGTATAGATATATGAAGTATATGTATACAGGGGCGCAAATTCATTTTTGAAATGTTGGGGGGGGGACATCACATATGCAGGAGCACCTTGGAATATTGCTATTTGGGGTGGGGTCCAAGCTATGAGGAGATCTACGGTTGTTAAGGAGGCCTATGTTTGACATCTGATAACACAATTTTTCCTAAAATGGACATTGTCAAAATAATTATAGAAAACGGCTTTATATTCCCGAATAGTGCACTTGCACTATGAATTGGTACAGGTCTTTTAAAACATAGTGATTAACATTGTCGGGAGGAACTCAGTGTTGAAAATACGCATAGAAAGACGTGTCTACTAGGCATGGTAAATAATTACATATTTCAAATTGTATATTCTATCAATATTAGAAGTTTGGGTAGTCATACTTGCAACCGAGAGGAGGAGACATGCAGGGCGGGATCGCCTCCTCCCACGGAAGGAACATTTTTGAATATCGCCTAGAAACGATGGGTTTTCTTGAAATGGTAATTAGCAAGATTAGGGATTGGTAGTCATAAGCTAATGAGGGTGGGCGAAGGCGCAACCAAGCGTGAGAGTGTATGAGGAGATACACCCCAAGACGCAGACATTTTCAAAATAAGACTTCTAGACATTCGATGCATTAGGTACAATAGAGCATTTTAGAGGTAAATAAATTTTATGAAATATTATTAGGATTATATTATTGTCAGAAAGATCGTCGAAAGTATGCAAAAACCTGTTTGCGAGGAACGAGGCGACCGAGCGGGAGAGGGTGTGAGAGTGGATACCCTCCAACTGGTAGGAACTTTTTGAAAATGACGGCATAGAAAGACGTTTTTTTCTCGCATGGTAATATATCACATTCATTGGTAATATCTATGCGAGATTAGGGATTGGGAATATGCTGCAAGGAAGCAAAACAACCGCGCGGAAAGAGTGTGGGAGGGGGAGGGGGATTACCCCTCCCAACGCAGGAATTCTTTGAAATACTCATAGAAAAGACGGGTTTCTAGGCATTTCACTACAAGATTAGGGTTTGGGTGGTCATACCTTGCGAGGCGAGCGAATCAAACCGAGCGGCGAGGTGGTGTGAGGAAAATACGCATTGAAACACGGATTCTAAGACAAGGTAAATACATATTGTTGAATGAGTTTATATCTATCAAGTTTGTTAAGGGATTGTAGTCCAGTTTTTCAAAATGCATGTACAGACAATTTGTTAAAAACTGTAATTGGGTATTTGTGGAGAAGATTAGGGATTGGGTAGGTCCATACTCGCGAGGGAGGCGAAATCAACCGAGCGGGGAGGTGTGTGGAGGAGATACGCCTCTCCACCTAGGCAACTTTTTGTAAAATACGCATTAGACGACGGGTTTTCTAGAAACAAGGTAAATACAAATTTTGAAGGTTATATCTTATCAAGTTTGTTGGATTGTTAGGGAATTCAAAAAGATGTAGCAGGACAATTTGTGAAAACTGTAATTGGGTATTTGTGAGGGGGCAATATCAACCGAGAGGGGAGCAGGAATTCTTAGAAAATAAGCATTAAATAAAGTACGGTTTCTAAGCATGGTAAATACGATATTTAAGGTACATTTTACAAGATTTAAGAATTGTACTCCAGATTTTTTAAAAGATGTACGGAATCAGGGCCTAACCCTTACGCGAAAAAATGTACATTGGGTCGACGCTAGGGAGCGAGCGAACCGAGCGGGGGGGGGAAACCTGTTTGAAAAATACTGCATAAAAATAGTGTTTCTCAGCCACGGTAAAACAAATATTAAAATGTGTATATCTTCTTCTATCAATTCAGTGTTTGTTAGTCACTTCAAGTTATTCATTAATATTTTAATTGAAAAATTTCTCGTCCGATTGTTTTTTGGGGGGGCTTGAGGCTAATTTTTTTTTTTGGGGGGGGAGGGCCTTAAATACGTTTCTAAAGCATGGTGAAAATTCGTTTTAAAGTATATAGTTTTATACTTGTTAGCAAGTATTGGGGATAGTACATTTTTGGCGCTTATTATAATGACACATGCATACTGTCGTTCATTGTCCTTTAAATCGTATGTGTGGAATTAGACAAATTATACGATAGCTTTGGGGTGGGTGTGGGAGGGGTTTCTCCGCCTGGTAAGAAAACAAATGCATTTTCACATCTTAAAAATCTATATCTTTGGCTCATTTTAGTGACAATAATCCGAAATTATTTCGAATTTTGGCTAATTGACAATGTGTTGGGGAGGTCTAAGAGCGGATTCCATCCAGGTAAAGAAGAAGATGCGTTTTCGTTCAAAATATTTTAAAAGAATACTTTAGCAAGATTATTCACAATATCATTAGATATTTGATTGGGGCAACATTTATCATTTGTCAGAAATATCTGACTAAGCCCGATTATTTCATATTCAGACTTGCTGATGGGGGAAGATAGCCAATTCTTACGTGGGAAGGGCGCGAGAGGGCCATGCACTCCTCTGTGCAGATAGTGTTCAATGAAGTAGGCTTTGCGAAAAAATTATTAGCATCCATATTATATACCGCAATTGCCGCGCGGGAGCGCGCCGAAAAATTTGACTTTTTTACTTTGCCCTCTCCAAAAAATTGGGCAATTGAAATTCTTAAAACCTAATCAAGAATAATTATGTTTAAAAAGTAGTGCAAACACTACAAAACTATTACGTACGTCAATATCATTTTTGCATTGCTTAGCGCCCTATACATGTATTTTTGCGGCGCGAGCGAGCCAAAAATTTTGACATTTTAACTACCATGCCAATGAAAATATTGGGCATCCATATTGTTTTGTCCCCCCCCTCAAAAAAAACCTGACAAATTGAAAAATTATGTTTGAAAATACTGAACGCAAGCGCTACAAATCCATTAAAATCTAAACAATATCAATTTTGCGCGCGCTTTGCTCAAGCCTACATTGTAATAAGCGCGCCGAAAAATTTTGACTTTCTTGGCTTCTGCCTCTTCACCCCCCCCAAAAAAAAAAAAACGACAAATGAAAATTCTTACAAACGTATGGCAAGAATATTTAAAAACTAGCGCAATGGCAGCTACAAAACCATTAAACTATTTACGCAATATTAAAAGTTTGCAGCGCTCGCGCTGAAAAAATATGCTATCCTACATTGCAATTTTCGCGCGGAGCGCGCCAGAAATTTTGGACATTATTTACCAGGCCAATAAAAATATTGGGAAATTTGATACGGAAAAGGAAGCTGTATTGTGAAGAAAAACTAACCAGCAGACTATTAAATTTTGGATAGTATGACACAATCATGTATTCCGTAAATTCGTCGGAAGGGGACATTTGATATTGTGTCCCCCACCTTCAAATTCGTGGGGGACATGTCCCCCTGTCCCCCCCGCCCCTCCGTGGATTTGCCCCCTATAATGTATATTTCGATCCACTATCGTGGCAGATGGGGTGCTTAGTTGTTATTAGTACTATATACTCGAAAATGAGACATGCATACTGCTCATGCATAATTACTCAGAGTCACACTTAATTAAATAACACGATTATTTGCTTTCTATTCATGTACACTCCAAACTTGTTATGTTCAAAACACAAATTAATAAAATGTATGAAATGAATATCAATTTGGAACATTTTAACAGGCTCGGGAAAGTACTATTCATTTCTTCATAACCAACACGTGGTTTCATCATCATTTCTCCACTCCAAAAAGTGTTTGTCTCATTTTTTCTTATGGATTTAGTTTTGATTCTAGCATGATGTTTTCCATCGTTTTTAACACTAACAACTCGATAGGCCTACCATAAACAGAAGTTGTGGCGCCAGGAGTAAGACCACAAAGCGCAGTTTTACAACTTTAAAATTTCCAAAATTTTCACAAACGCTTCGCTCGCGGATTACATTACATCTATTATAAAATGAAGAAAAAATCAAAAAAGGGGTTGCCTCAATTACATTACGAGGCAAAAACAACACATCAACTTCAAGAAAAACTTAATTTGATGGTGAAAAATTCTCATACCCCCATGCCTTTTTTAAGCATATAAGTGCCGAGCCTTTTGCTTTGCACCCTCAACCGAAAATCGTCCGGCCGCCCCTGATGCCATCAGGTGACATTAATACTCAAACAGTTAACATTTCAGGTAAATACCGAGGTCTCTCCCACTGAGGTTAATATGCAATTTTATGATTCAAGGGGGCAGGGGGGCATTAGTGCACATGCGGCCATTAGAAATAGCTCGGAGGTACTCGTGTCGGTGGCAAAACTTGGCAAAAGGAAGCATTATGGATTACTTACTTCTAGGGTAATCATTTATCTAGAGCCTTTTACTTTCCTACAATATAAGCCGCCGTACAATTACGTATGTGGCAATCATCGCCAAAATAAAGTAAATTCTTTAAAACGGTATAAGGGATAGTTTCGCCTGTGGTATCTCTGGCGTAACTTTTCCAATGATTTGTCATGAACGTAACATAATTTGTGCATCATGAAGTTTATCTGCAATTTATTAGCTCAACGTCACAGCATTATAAGAATACTCTCTGTTCTTTATGTCGAATGTAATGACACCTCAATACGTGCATGATGTAGGCATAAAAGTCGTGATTTTTTATTAAAATAATAGAGAAAAACTTCTCTTGAAACTGTTCAATTTTGTTGTACTGTTGTACATATGAACAAAATATCTATATCAGTAAGTCAAAAAAATATCTATTTACGCAGAGAGGGCAAAATGCAATGAATTAGTGAAAGCAGACTTTCCCGCCGCCATTACACCAAACATGGCCTAAATTGAGCCATCATTAGGAAGGATACAGTAGCAGCTTCATCCGAGTGAATTGCTAATTTTTGTCCTCAATTTAATCTCAGCTCGGCATCTTGTCTTGGTTGACTGTAGAGGTTAAACAAAAAAAAATAGCAGAATAATTGTATGTTTTCGAAGTATTATCTTGACTAAAATTTCATTGTGGTGAGTAAGAATCAGGGAATGAAAATTTCACTTGGCTTCTAAACGTAAATGGTATATTCAGGTTTAGCAATTGATACTTCCGTGACTGAAATTCGTCAGGTATCTAGCCACAAGTTACGATATAGGCTGTATTCATGGCGGCGAAAAACAAAAGGCAGTACCAAAAAACGAGCACATTTGCAAGGGAATCCAAAACCAATGTTTATACAAGGTGTGTGACAACGACTAAAGTTGTGTAGCCGAAAAACCGGGAGCAAAGTTTAAATGTAAAATTTGTGAGGTGGTTGAATCTCCTCCCTCTGGATCCACTTTTCTGGTAGCGCAGGTAACAAAGGGAACAGTTTCATGGATTTTTAACGTACTTTGCGTGACATACAACTAAAACTTATCGTCATAAAAAATAACTTACACTTACTCATTAGAGCGTTCTGAGGATAACGAAGAAGCGTAAATGTGACGCATGAATCTGGTAGAACACGATCTATTACCATCATCCCTGAAAAGTAAAACAATAACCATGTGCCCTTTCATCTATGTATACGATGATTCTGATAATTTTAACGCAAGAATTAGGTTGCAGAAATAAAAATACAACTGTATATTCGGCTGCAATAAAGAAAGACTTAAATCAGGCAATACGTCTATCTTAAAACCACGTGCAGAAACCGGGTATAAAAGTAAAAGAACCACTGATCTCTTTTTTAATTTGAAGATAACTGCGTGTTGTAATTTTGTATAACACTGAAAGCATATAAAAAATGATAATCTAATAAAAATAATCCTTGGCCACATGCATCAATTAATTTAAGTGAACACGCAATTTATCTAATTGGAAGACCGTTTTGGCCGCAATATTCGATTAGCAACCAAGAGCGAGTCATAAAACGGTCATCTTTGTTGAGATAGAGCCGCTTGCCTAGCGTAACAAACAAGTGGGTGGTTTCGTGCAAGGGTCTATTTACAGCCGTCATACATGGTTGTCTGTTGTGGTGAAACGGTAGCTTGAGATAAACGTTTGCCATATCAACTGCAAAAGCCGGATAACTCGCATGCGAAACTGAGGTCTCCAATGCTGACAATTATTGAATTAAGCCGCCTTGTTCACTGTTTCACGGTCTTTCACATCACAGTTCCGTTAATGCTGATCTTATTTAAAATAAAAAGCATAAAATGCAGAGACGAAATAAAAATTTCTGATCAAAAGCCTTCTGAGTGTAGCTGAGCACTACAGTACTGACCTACCACCGCACCCGTCCGCGCCCACTGCATCTGCTAGGCTAGCTGCCACTCACGCTGCGCCCACTGCAGTCGATGGCTGCCGTCAGACCAGCGAACGACTATGGGTAATACTTGCGTGCACTATCGCGGGCTCATCGTCTGATATACTGAACTCAAGTCATTTATAGTTTAATAATAACGAGCAACGTGCTAACCACGTTTCAGAAGAATATTTTCACCACGCCTCCCCTTAGCGCCGATGATTTAGGAGGCAGATCGATTATACAGTTGCTTACAAACGTCAATGCGTTCAGCGCAGCGTAATATAATGCATGCGTGGTAAACCGCCGACAAGTCAGGGACATCCGTTGCTAATAAGGTGAAAGGGTCATCTTTTGAGATAGTCAGAGTAAAAAGAGCGCTGCTAATTCAGCAAAACGGTCCTAGCTGAAGTTAGCCGATTGCCATCTGAACATGATATGAAATTGAACAAATCACATGGCAACACAGTCTAACTCAAAGATAACCCGTTTTGGCCAATGTGGCTCTTGAGTATATCCAATCGTCTAGTCTTTGAGATACAACCGTTTTTCCCACATAAAACTGGCCTCAAAAATGCGTGAAAATTGTCCAAGACAGCCGAGCGTGCCGATATTATCTATGAAAGAAACATGTTGAGACATCCAATACCAACATTGAAAGAGCAAGCAGATTACCAAAATACGAGTCTATGTCAAACAAAAAGTCAAAATTTCAAGATTGACCATTCTCCTAGCCTATCAGAGCCCGAACGTTTGTTAATGTTAAAAGTTATTCGGACATCGCCTTTCGCACCCGACTTTTTATTAAACAACTTGCCTGTTACTAATGTACTACGCTGAAACAAGTAACATTGCGTACGTTTAATTAAAAAAAAGGGGGTTTGGATATGTCATTGCGATCTGTGTGCATCCCCACAGAGTACAAATTGTGAAGGGGGGTCAGTTGAACCCTGTAGATCAGCAAATAACAAACAACTGAAAACAAATTATAAGAATTAAAACAGGGGTTAAGACATAAACATCTGGTTATTTTTTTGTAGATACACGCGAAATCCAAAATTAACAGATTGCCTATTAAATTTAACGTCTTCAAGTAAAACAGACTTTGTGCCCCCCCCCCCACCTTACAAAATCCTGACGGCAACAAACACAGATGATAATCTCTGCCCTGAGATCTCAGTATCCAATGCCCCTGCGAAGAATATTACTCTCTCCCTGCACAAGGCCTGTTGGACTCGCACATTATAAGAACGACCCAAGTCCATTGCGTCAATTTGAGTAAATCAAGAAAAACTATATATCATAGGAAAATCTGTCTCATATTAGATAACCCCATAATGGTTTATCTACGAGGAGATGTATCTGGGAAATGTCAACAGGAGTGTAGCAATTCCCTTGAGCTCTAATACCCTAAGCTAACAACCGCGCTACGTTTATGATGGCAGGATTGGAGAAACCCAGTAACACTTGGGAACTATTTCACCCAAAATTCACAAAACATGATTTCTCGGTCATTTAGGTCATTCGAAGTTTAATGTATATTTAAGTTAGAAATCAGTGTCCGTTCAGTATAAATGAATCAGATTGAATAGAAATGAATACCCTGGTCAGCCAGATTCCTTCAGTCAGGCGATTTTCTATTGAATTCTGATAATGCTATTACGTAATATTAGGATTTGCATTCAGCATTAAAAGGCCTACATTATTTACAGTGAGGGAGGATAAGCCCCCCCCCCCCGGCCAGATTGAAAATTTGGAGGTTTTCCACCCGACTAGGCATTGCAGTATACAGGGGTCAATGAAACGGGATACTCTTTCGTATGTATTTTAAACATTTCCAAATAAAATTATATTGATCTATGATCATATTAACAACACACCTATATAATCAATTTTGATTGTACATTTTTTATCATAATTCACCTCATGTGATTTGTGTGTGATGTGTGGGGGGGTCCTGTATTTGATGTCTTGGTCGTTTTTTAATCATAGGACTTGGTCAGTCTTTGAACATCATATACATAGTGAAAGTTACTTCAGAAATGTCTTTAAAAGAGAGGAGGGCTCTATAAATATTAATTATAGAATGACCCATATTCGGGACTTGGGTCTATTCTATAACATAAAGATTTACTCCTTTATTTTTAGCACTTCCGGGGGTGAATTAAAATCTATCATTTTAACACATAGATGAAGCCCATGTCATATTAGAAACAATTTCCCATGTTTAACTCAATTTTTGGCAAAGAAATTGCTACTTGGTCTCGTTTTTACATTTATGATATTCAATTGCCTTACCCTCTTTTCAAGAAGCCGGTATTATGTTGTGCTTTATTTTTTTCCACAAAGATAATGTATACATTAGGTAAAAATGTGACTGTTCTTCTCTCTTTTAGTTTGTCATACCATTGGGGACTCTTAGATTCAAATGAGTTTAGCGTATGCCTTTCAGTCTAAGTTCTTGTAGCCTATGCTCAAAATATGTATACAGAATGTGAGCAAAAATATTAACGAGACAATGATGCCCGCCTATGATCAGCATTGTCATCAACACTGACCATGTCACTCGTGTGCCCAAATCTCATCATAATTCTGGCTATATAATATTTCCCTCTGTGCCCTTCCCGGCTGTTGATGCATCGCTTGTCATCAAACTGTGCATTGTTTAGATTATTGAGAGCACAACAGCGGTAGTACGGTTCTATGCAAATGTCGCTCCGCGCCCCCACCCGACATTTTATATTTGAGTAATTTCTCAAAAAACGTGAGAGTTTTAGGATGACATGTTACAGTTCATATAAGTTTGTCGAAAACGAAAGAAAACCATTATTGCAAGACAATTCTTTTTTTTACTTTTTACCCAAACTATACTTTGATTTAATGCTTTTCCGGAAGACTTAAAAAAATGTTGAATTAAAAATTTTACTCAGATTCGTTCAACGCGGACAAAAATACAGTCGAGCATATGAGTCACAACCATGGCCATTGGACGCGCTTGTTTGAACGGTAAAAAATAATATAATATAATAATAGATAATAATAGAGTACTCATAATACTTGGTACATCATCGCAAAAGCTTGGATCTGCTACCTGAAGGAATCCTAAAGATATCTACACTTTTCTAACTTCAGCGAAATATGTATTTCGTTTTTCCCATGTCCCTTTTTTTACAGCCGTAACACACGGCGGCAGACAAGACGGCGCACCCGACTCACGAACTGTATTCATCCTCCGTGTCTATAATGACCGCATCTGGTATACGACGCAAGTATTAGAGGAATAGGTTGGATGAATCAAAGATATACTAATTTATACTTAAACGTTTTCGAATCACAATTACACTACATCTTTGGTGGCATTGTTTCGCGCTCTACTCAGCAATACGACCGACTCAAAACCAAACGAGACAATCAGAATGATGGAGATTACTGATATGTGGCTGCTAAGAGTAGCTGTACACCCTCCTCTGAAAATCTCCAACGATAAGATAATAATTACGAATGAAAAGGGTAACTGTACAAGTGTGGAGTTTATAGTCTTCGGTCATCTTTTCAACTTTACCCTCCCTGCACATTGATCATTCTTGCACCAGAGGCGCCACTTTTACTCACTTATGACTTTCTATACAATATGATTCCCTGTCCTGTAGGTCACCCTTTTACCCTTCCAGGGAGGGGGGGGGGATAGTTGATAATAAAGTATAGTGTTTCACCCAGGACATACACTTTGCGACCATTTCGAGCCGACGATCTCTCTGAAGAAACAAGAGAATCTCCTGTCTACTCAGAAGACAAGACAAAAACAAAAGACAGTTATTCAATGATATCCTTAAATAAGACTATTAAGCCAAAGTTCACCCTGACGTCAGTGATTTTAAAGTAAAAACAAAACATAAAGAGAAACATTATTAATGAAATGTTTGGGAAAATCCAAGAACAAAATCAAGAGTTATGATGTTTCAAAAGAATTTAATTTTGTGACGAAATGTCATGTAATATGATTCCAATAAATTGCCATTTTTTATGGTTCAGATAATAAATGAGATTTTTTTTTTATAATAGCCTGTATGAAATAATGTGTCATATAGTATTTTGAAAATACAGATAAGATCATTTTCAAATTTTTCTTTCTGAGAAAGGCGATTTATGAATTTAGATCTTCCTTTTCTTTCTTCTTCTTCTTCTTCTCCTATCTCTCTTCTTCTTCTTCATCTGACTTCTTCTTCTTCTTCTTCATAATTCTTCTCGCCCACTTACTTATCCGTTCTCTCCTTCTCCACCTTTTTATTGACACTTAATCAGACTATGGCTGAAACAATTTCTGAAAGTTATGAAGAACTATTAATCGCCTTCTCTACATTATCTTCGTGATCTGTTTCTGATGGTTACGAGCTGAATACTCGATTCTTATCTGCTTCTCCAACTAAAGATCCCTGAGCCCTGGCAGATGTAGGAACGTAGCTCGGCAACAGCAGTGATGGATGCTGATATGTTCTTTGTTCCGTCAGAATAGTAGATCAAATCTATTTAGTGGGGTTTCAAATCGAAGAGACCCCTGCTCCCAAGAAAGCTAATATTGGGTGAGAAAAATGGGCCTCACACGAGAGGTTTAGAGTTGTGTTTTTGCACAACGAGGGGCGTGAGCGAACATAGACTGAAGGATCCAGTCGCTTGTTTATGGGAACATGTAGCGATGCGTGGTAATGGTTCGGTGGGTGTAACTATGGAAAATAAAAAGAAATAAAACATTAAGTGTGTAGAGATGGTTTAAAAAGTCATTACGTACAGTAAAAGTAGGAAACAGATAGCGATATGTAAGACGGGCGGCAGAGGAGCAATTGTATCCAGACCTACACATTTTCAAGCGCAAAATTGGGCAAAAGAGATTAAAAACAATTTGGGCAATATTAGTAAAAAGTTGGTTAAGTTTTAAATTTTTAAAAGAAACAAGAGAAAACAATATTTTGATTGTTAGAACCCCCCCCCCCCCCAATTTTCCTCAAATCAAGCCGCAGCACGATGATAATTTCTGAAAACAATGTCTATGTACGTGCAACTATGATAGCAAATGAAACATTTATAGGACATTTTGTCATGTAACACGGACTTATCCCATTATAAAACCATAAGTTGACTCGCAATCACGTTACACGAATTTAATCGCTATCCTAGTTAAGAATTTTGTCGCAATAGCCAAAATTACGAGAATTGAGAGTGGATGAATTACAAATTAATTTGTCATTACAAAGGCCCAAAAACGTAAATTCAAAATTGAAAAGAATACAAATTTGTTAATTTTTGGAAGTAAGGAAAACTTCTCCACACCACCCCAACCACACACCTCCCCCCACCCAGTAGTATAAATGTACGTAAGAGAGTCATAAACGGTATGAAAGATGGATTTATAAAATATGAATACGAATTGAAATATGAAATATGGATCGGAAAGAGGACCCGGAGCTCACGGGGGGCCAGAACTTCCGTCGCGAACCGAAAGGACTTCACACTCAGCGGGGAATTGGTCGGGAACCGGGCAAGGGAATGGACGTTCACGACCCCAAGCCTAAAAAAAACAAGGAAAAGGACGTCACCACCGCACCAGGTTGAGACACGAAAACTCAGACACGATCGAGAGGGAAAATAAAGGAGAAAAAGAAAAGACAAACGGACGATGACATCAATGGCAGGAGGAAATAGCCAATTAGAGGGTGTGTTTAAATCACATTTTTAAAAGAACCGGATAGGCCACATTTGAAGCGGTATATAATTATGAGGGAAGAGGCGATATTTAGCGCACGCGTAAAAATCATGCATTAGTATATTACAATAACCGTATATGGTAGAGCGTCTGTGTCAGCCCGAAGACACGAGCAACCTTCAAGGTGAAGTTGGAAGTGTCGTGATGCGACAATATTCGGCATACACACCTGTATATGACAGATACAGTGCCTGCACTCTACTTTACCAGAACGAAAAACGCACATTTTTGTTTCATAATTATTAAGCAGCTTTTTCCACATGTGATGGCCTTTTACGACGTTTCGGCATAAGGTCTATATCGATATTCATGAATAAACTTTTGAGAAAGACAACGAAGGCCCTAAACCGACTAAGAAAGAGTCAACCTTCACCACAACGGAATTTAGAGGCTCCGACGGTCGCTCTCAAGAATGCCACGAGAGCCAATTCAAGAATACTGCCGCTGAATCTGTGAGGGGGCGTGGCAGGAGAAGGCGTAGCAAGAAGGGCAACCCAGTAAAGAAGGAAGCTAAAAGCAAAGAAGAGAAAATTTGTGCTGACAGAGTGTGTGAAAAATCATTGTACTTAAGGTATAGAAAAAAATAAATGCAAGTATTAACGAAACTTACTCAAAAACAAAATATATAGTTTTCAAACAATACGTATTAAATTAAGAACGATTCTTAATTCTCCTAAAATTCTTCATCGTCTCCTCTCGCCCTCTTTTTTTGCTTTTTTCTTGATCTTCATCTATTTCCTTTCTTCGCCATCGGTCTTCACTCTTCATCGTCTCTTTCTGTTCTACGTCTCTTCGTTGGGCTGATTGTTGTTATTTTGCTTACCCCAGCTATACATTATAAAATAAATTTTCACAAAATGTATCTTATTCCCTTTTTTTTGTGAATCATAGATATTATAACACTAAACTCTTATTGCCAGTAGTGAGAAAAGCAGCGGAGAAGAAGGTTAGAATAAGATGAATAAGGAAAGTAAGAACGTAGAGAGAAAAACGAATGGCGAAGAAAGAATAATGAAGATCAAGAAAAAGCAAAAGAAGGGGGGAAGAGGGAGACGATGAGAATTTAGAGAATTGAAGAACGTTTCTGATTTATACGTATTGTATTGAAAACTATAAATTTGTTCTTGATGAAAATGTTTTATCTGTATGATTGTAAACAGGGCCCCTTGGCAGAATAGTACTAACTGTAAGGTCACCCTGCTTAAAATAAATGAAAACATTAAATAGATAGATAAAAAAAAAAAATAAATACAATATATACATACATGCATACATCATACTTACATGACATACATACAATGTACATACATACATAACATAAGTAAATACCTAAGTACATCATAAATTCACATAAATGACTAAATGAATAAATAAACCGCACATTCCAGCATTAACATAATATTGACCAATAAAAGCAACCAAAACTGGAAACTCCTTTGGAGAAATTGAAAAAAAAAAATGATTTAAATGATTTTATCATTTTCCACAGCGTGTTTTATTTCCATTGAAGACACAATTAGCGAAACAATTGCGCAAATCCAAAGCGCGATAAATTCGGACACGACGCACAGGCGTGTTATTACAAGCATCTTCTCTACGGTGTGTGACAGTACTGCATCTACTATGTGATTAAAAGATGTGAAAGAGGGAAAGCATGAAAAACCCAAAATCTGGTTAACATTTACCACTGTTAAAAAAATGTGACTACATAGTCTATCCTATCATGCTCAAAGTGTCTTTGATAAGTCTGAAATGAGCGCTAAAAATTGTATTTCAAATGATGATTAGTGGCTATTAAAAAAGTGAAAATCTACAAGCATTTCAAATTGACCAATTCACCTGCCCATTTCCGCCCATAGACCTTACTGTGTGCAAATCTAGCTAATTTTATCATCACCGACGTATAATTGGTTATTATGCATACCTTAGCCATTGCAGAAATAACTTTCCAAACTTGTGTATTCTAGGTTTTTATATGTCCAGCTCCACAATGTTAGCCTATCACCTAAAAATTGTTAGTGTTGGGTATGCTTTATAATGAAAGATGATAAGTAAAGAATAAATAATAGCATGTCATTCTCGCACATACGACCCGGCTTTCCCCCCTCAAAATTTTCGGGTAATCAAGAAATCTCACGGAGTTTTGACATTCCCCACCGCGAGCGCGAGAGTTCTTCCGCTCCATGAGATTTATCTCCTGTGCGGCCACGCCCCTGCTGAAGTATGCATGCATTGTATCATCCATGGTACGAAATAAGCATTGTTTTAAAATGACTGCTATTCATATGCAATCGAACGATTGTAGTGTGTACGTAAAGATAATTTGTTGAGATGAATGAGATGAATAGATGCAAAGCTATTTGTAAGACAAGATCAATTATATAGTATGGAGCACGATTAATAAAGAGTAGGTCACTTTTATTCATCACGCATCACCATGCGCTTCCTATCACATTTGCTCAGGCATACAATACATATCATCCATGCGCTCTACACACGAAATTTCACACAGCTCCATCCAAATCTATAACGATTTAATCATGAACAAATAAAAACGAAGTGATTTCATTGTAAATAATTCATTTAATGTCAATAGAAATACAAACGTTAGCATGAATATAATCCATTTCGGATGTAAACTGTCCGCACTTTGTGGACGGTAAGATCTGTACAACACCCCTTATTCAGGTATAACTATTTAACCACCTTAATGTTAAACTCTAATACTGGCATTTTTTTTTCATTATAACACCAACTGCCTATTCAATAAACACATTTGCATTTTACCGTCTACATGTTATATCACGGCATAACATGTCCAGTAGTCTAACCATTCACTCTGAGGTCTAACCATATCTACTCAATAAGTAATCACAAATATCCACTTTATTTTTACATATACCTAAGGTCAATAATCATTCGTCACAAAGTTGCGAGCTTCTGGCTATCAACATCTCCGTTATACCCCCTTTTAAAAACAGGTTTTATTCAAAAATTATGCTGGTTGTTTTATGGCACCTATCACGTTACTCGTTTGTCGCTACAACCTAGTCATTCCGAATCATTAGATAGGACATTTTATCATTACGGACATTCTCCCAGGTATATCATCCTGCCAAATTTACCGTCATCTTACTCATCGGGCCATCGCGTGTTTAAAACATCACCTCTACGTTGAGGATGTTTTCACACACAATGATTGTAGAACTTGTAGCAAAACATTACAAAAGCGATTACCTATTTCGAAAATTATTTACATATGTAACCATTGTACTGAGCGATTTAAATATAAGGAAGTCATTGGTTACACAACAACATCTAAAACATTGACATATTAAGCATTTGCTCATTTGTTGCCCCCTTATCTTGAACTATTGGACAATATGGTTAATGTCAATGAATCACTTTCGTCTTTCCTCATAGTATCACACGGTCACACAATTATAAGTCACCTGATACTTTATCGCTAAGGTGTCTTCAGGTACAACCCCCCCCCCCTCATTTAAAATTATGGTTAATGACAAGGTTATCGTTGAAGGCCCACTGTCCATGACAGGGATGAAAAACGCCCTCTGTGACTAAAATTCATAAAAAAGCTGTACTTATGAATACTCACGAATGCAAGAAAAAAGCCAAGTGCGGAGTGGTAAAAGCAACCGTTTGTTTTTCCTTCCACCATCTGCACACGGAGACACTGTAACACATCAATGTTCGGTCCTGTTTCCAAAGACTTAGTTGCCATCTCTCTGGAGTTGATTTGACCCTTGACAATGGCCCTTTAAGCATTATCTAAAAATGATGTGTTTATGGCATATCCGCGTGACCATAGGTATGTGTTTCCGTACCATCCCTACACGAGCACTTTTGGTAACACTACAAGTACGATTAGTTCTTTTTTCCTTTCAACGGCTGGATTGTTTCGTCGGTGTCAGGGATGGATCAGCATGAGTTTAGATTAAGTAAATCGTGTGTGTCAGTGTTCTTCGATTGAGTCAGTTTCTTTAGTGTCATTGTGCAAACCCCTCAAACTTTACATACGGTATTGCACTTATTCGTCTATAATTGTAATCTTAAGGAACTTGGCACTTAGGCCACCGTGTTAACATTATTCTTCGTAGCGTGTCATTAATACTCGTTAGATAGATAACCCCATCTTGCAGTCAAAGGGTTCGAGGGAGGTGTTGTACGGAAAACACACTTTCATTTACATTACATAGATTATAAACAGAATCAAACATATTATTCGTTTGTTTGTCTGTTTTGCATATCACCCGTTAGGCTGTGTTTTCAGCAAGTCGTAAACAAATGCAAAGCTCAAATTTACATGCAACAAATTATCAAAAAAATTGCACATTTATAAATTAAAAAACAAGCAATAAGATATAACAAAATAACAAAACAATAAATCAACCAAACGAAAAACACACTGTACGAATGAATTCATTGCAGCTACAATCAATTTGATGCTGACATTAAAATTAATAATGAAGTTAAACTTAATAATAACAATTGATCAATGAAAACATGCATTTAAATGGTAAAATTTCATTCACAAACATCAATGCATCAACAAAAAGAAAATGAAATAAACGCGTGTTATTACGTTAATTGAAAAGTGATCATATGGAAAATAAGTTAAAATTCCAGGGTGCCAAAAGCAGTACTGAGATCTTTTAGAAACTATGAGAATCTTGTCTTGTTCTAAACATGTTGTGGAGATATTGAAGTAGTTTTGGGATTCATGGAAATCGTGCTGCTTTACAGAAATGTTATATGGGCTTTGTATTTGTATTGTACAATTTCTTTTCGGATGACTTAAGCAAGAACTTTAAATTAGTTTGAAGGAGAGGATGTCTGGTATAAAGTTGTTAATGATCTTAACACTTTGGGTGCTGGGCTAATAAAAATCCAGGTGTTGTAACCGGACTGGATTGTTTCGGACTTGATGTTAATATACATTCCTAAATCGTCGATTTCTGTAAAATCGCAAAATGCTATCAAGACAAGACATCTTTAAACTCATGTTATTTGTTCATTTGCTATTCATTGTTACGGATATAAATGTTCATTGGTAGGACAACTTCAGTGACAATTGTCATTGAATTAAAAGATATGGATCCGATTGTCTTCATGGCGAACAAGGTTCGCCGATAGTACTCTAGAGTGATAGTCAACCCTGGGCGCAACAGGTCGCCGATAGCAACTCAAATGTTAAAATAAGCGTACATCTCAGGCGCCTGTTTTGGAGTATTTGAAGTCTATTTTTTTTTTGTTAACAGCATTTGTATTCATGCGCATATGGTGCTTGCTATACTCAAAATGGGTCGCAACCATTGGATTGTATAATACAAGTTGTGGCTTCAAAGTACGTCCAGTTCTCCAGTTAGATCGGAAGTTATATGTAATACTTTAAATTGTTAGCCCCCCAACTTAATTGATTAACAAACCAAGGGCTTTTCATGTAAAATCTGTGTCAATGAAAACCATATAGTATACATGGTCACTCATTGTCCTCACCAACGCAGAAGGTCGTTATAATACTGTATGCCTCAGAACTTCGCACGTTTACGTTTCGTTCGTACTAAACATAGAATTTACATTTTTAACATATATGAGTTTAAATTGTGCAGCAACCATGTAATGGAAGGGTAGGTCATTCGTTAATAATCCTCAAGTGTGCTGGATCATACAAGCAGAAATACATCGTAGTGGGACCTATATCCAAGTGTCATCAGGCATATAATGACATTTACACTGTGTACAGCACAAGAGTAAATCATTCATTTAAATTGTAAACATCAGTGGGTCCAAATACTTCCTGGAGGCACCATAAGAATACACAATGCTCCTCTGACTCATTACCATTTTTAATAGACAGTTGTTTTCGCATTTCAAACCATCGAACAGTGTTCACGAAACCCTCAGATTTTTTAAATTTTATTAAAATACATGTGGTATCGATATCAAATGCCTTTTTTGAGGTCGTCGCAAAGTACGAGTACACGGTCTATTGTTGGACAGGTTAAAATAGGTGTTGATGAACTAGCCGAAGCTTGTAAAAACTGTCAATCTTCCAAACGGAATAATTACTACAAAAGCCTCTAATTGTCGCAACTGCCGACTCGATCAGCTTCTGTCGGTAACGGGGTTTTTGAAATCGGAGGCGCCTGTTGTGTAACATCGATTCTATCCCTATGGATTTTTGGAACCAGTGTCAAAGTCATATGGCACCCATACGCTCGTCTGGACGTATGTGCGACGATTTCCTGCCTCGCTTACATCAAATTTGGCGTGAATATTCGCTTTTTGTTCGTAAAGAGATTTCGAACATTCCTTCACCGTCCAGTGACAACCGCCCTGTTCCGTGTTTCATGATTCACCGTATACCCTGCTTCGAATGCGGGGGTATGTATAAAACCGAAATGTACGTAAATTTTATTGAAAAATAGCGTGAGTTTCACTAATTGTTCCCATTCCCTGAGACGTACCAAATGGAAAATCCGAAGAGGCGCCGATTCGTATTCGAAAACAGCGATATGTCAGCGGTTTCAACCTTCCTGACGATGTTTGTCGTGCGTTTCAACGGTCCCCGTTATCATGTCATGTATGTAAAATGTTCTCTAATCCTGTCCTATGTCCGTAATAAAAATGATGGATGATCCAGTCTGCATCAAACTGTCCGTTAGTTTGTCAAACGTCCTAAAATAGGCATAACAGAATCCCCGCGAAGATGATGAGGCTAATATTTCAGTCATTCGATCTGACAATATGGCCTCAATATTTTTCTACCAGGTACTGAGGTGATGAATCGGTAAAATACCAGGATAAACCGGAGACCGTACTCGAGAATTTCCGAGCACGACGTGAATTTTCCCATTTTCCGCCATTCCTCGAATTATCTCTC
>JZLH01S0086942.1:10986-34289 GCA_001188425.1 Eucidaris tribuloides | reverse complement strand
TTTGAAAATACGCCTAGAAACGATGGGTTTTCTTGAAATGGTAATTTAGCAAGATTAGGGATTGGGTAGTCATACTAATGAGGGTGCGAAGCAACCAAGCGTGGGAGAGTGTATGAGGGAGATACACCCACAAACGGCAGGACATTTTTCAAAATAAGACTTCTAGACATTCGAGGCATGGTCAATACGCATTTTAGAGGTATATATTTTATGAAAATTATTAGGAATTATAATTAGTTGTCAGAAAGATGTACGAAAGTATGCAAAAACCTGTTGCGAGGGAACGAGGCGACCGAGCGGGGGAGGGTGTGAGAGGGGGATACCCCTCCAACGGTAGGAACTTTTTGAAAATACGCATAGAAAGACGTTTTTTCTAGGCATGGTAAATACACATTTCATTGGTATATTCTATCGAGATTAGGGATTGGGAAGTCATGCTTGCAAGGAAGCAAAACAACCGCGCGGGGAAAGAGTGTGGGAGGGGGAGGGGGATACCCCCTCCCACGGCAGGAATTCTTTTGAAAATACTCATAGAAAAGACGGGTTTCTAGGCATTTCACTAGCAAGATTAGGGTTTGGGTGGTCATACTTGCGAGGGAGCGAATCAACCGAGCGGCGAGGGTGTGAGAAAATACGCATTGAAACGACGGATTCTAGACAAGGTAAATACATATTTTGAAGGTTTATATCTTATCAAGTTTGTTAGGGATTGTAGTCAGTTTTTCAAAATGATGTACAGACAATTTGTGAAAAACTGTAATTGGGTATTTGTGAGAAGATTAGGGATTGGGTAGTCATACTCGCGAGGGAGCGAATCAACCGAGCGGGGAGGTGTGTGGGAGGAGGATACCCTCTCCCACCTAGGAACTTTTTGAAAAATACGCATAGAAACGACGGGTTTCTAGACAAGGTAAATACAAATTTTGAAGGTTTATATCTTATCAAGTTTGTTAGGGATTGTTAGGGATTCAAAAAGATGTACAGACAATTTGTGAAAAACTGTAATTGGGTATTTGTGAGGGGGCAAATCAACCGAGAGGGGGAGCAGGAACTTCTTGAAAATACGCATATAAAAGACGGGTTTCTAGGCATGGTAAATACGTATTTTAAAGGTACATTTTATCAAGATTATAAGAATTGTACTCAGATTTTTTTAAAAGATGTACAGGAATCAGGCCTACCCTTACGCGAAAAAATGTACATGGGTCGACGAGGGAGCGAAGCGACCGAGCGGGGGGGGGGGACCTGTTGAAAAATACGCATAAAAATACGTGTTTCTCAGCACGGTAAATACAAATATTAAAATGTGTATATCTTCTTTCTATCAATATTCAAGTGTTTGTTAGATCACTTCAGTTTATTCATTAATATTTTTAATTGAAAACATTTCTCGTCCGATTTTTTTTTGGGGGGGGGCTTGAGCAATTTTTTTTTTTTGGGGGGGGGAGGGGGCTTAAATACGTTTTTCTAAGCATGGTGAAAATTCGTTTTAAAGATAAGGTTTTATACTTTAGCAAGATTGGGGATAGTACATTTTTGGGCCTTATTATAATGACACATTCTGCATACTGTCTTCATTGTCTTTAAATCGTATTGTGTGGGTAATTAGACAATTATACGATAGCTTTGGGGTGGGTGTGGGAGGGGGTTTCCCCTGCCTGGGTAAGAAAACAAATGCATTTTCACATTTAAAAATCTATATCTTTGGCTCAATTTAGTGACAAATTAATCCGAATATTTCGTAATTTTGGCTAATTTGACAATGTTTGGGGAGGGTCTAAGAGCGGGATTCCCCATCCCAGGGTAAGAAGAAGATGCGTTTTACCTTCAGAAATATTTTAAAAGTATATACTTTAGCAAGATTATCAACATATCATTAGATATTTGTTTGGGGCATACATTTTCATTTGTCAGAATATCTGACTAATGCCCGATTATTTTCATATTTAGACTTATGCTGATGGGGGAGTAGCCAATTCTTACGTGGGAAGGGCGCGAGAGGCATCACCCTCTGTGCAGATAGTGTTCATGAAGTAGCTTTGCGAAAAATTATTAGCATATATTATATTACCGCAATTTTGCGCGCGGAGCGCGCCGAAAATTTTGACTTTTTTACTTTTGCCCTCTCCAAAAAATTGGCAAATTGAAAAATTCTTAAAACCTAATGCAAGAATAATTATGTTTAAAAAGTAGTGCAAGACACTACAAAACTATTAAACGTACGCAATATCCAATTTTTGCATTGCTAGCCTATACATTGTTATTTTGCGCGCGGAGCGCGCCGAAAATTTTGACATTTTACTACCATGCCAATGAAAATATTGGGGCATCCATATTGTTTTGTCCCCCTCCCCTCAAAACCTGACAAATTGAAAAATTATGTTTAAAATACAACGCAAGCGCTACAAATCCATTAAATCTAAACAATATTCAATTTTGCGCGCGCTTTGCTCAAGCCTACATTGTAATAAGCGCGCCGAAAATTTTGACTTTTCTTGCTTCTGCCTCTCACCTCCCCCCCCCCCTAAAAAAAAAAAACGACAAATTGAAAAATTCTTACAACGTTATGCAAGAATATGTTTAAAAACTAGCGCAAGGCACTACAAAACCATTAAACTATTACGCAATATTAAAGTTTGCAGCGCTCGCGCGAAAAATAGCTATCCTACATTGCAATTTTGCGCGCGGAGCGCGCCGAAAATTTGGACATTTTATTACCAGGCCAATAAAAATATTGGGAAAATTTGATACGGAAAAAGGAACTGTAGTGTGTGAAGAAAAAACAACCACAGACTATTACAATTTTGATAGTTATGCACACATGTATTCGTAAATTCGTGGAGGGACATTTGATATTGTGTCCCCCACCTTCAAATTCGTGGGGGGGGGACATGTCCCCCTGTCCCCCCCCCCCCTCCTGGATTTGCGCCCCTATATGTATATTTCGATCCACTATCGTGCAGATGGGGTGCTTAGTTGTTATTAGTACTATACTACTCGAAAATGAGACATGCATACTGCTCATGCATAATACTCAGAGTCACACTTCATTAAATAACACGATTATTTGCTTTCTATTCATGTACACTCCAAACTTGTATGTGTCAAAACACAAATTAATACATGTATGAAATGAATATCAATTGGAACATTTTACAGGCCGGGAAAGTCTATTCATGTTCTTCATAACCAAACTACGTGGTTTTCATCATCATTTCTTCCCTCCAAAAGTGTTTGCTCATTTTTTCTTATGGATTAGTTTGATCTAGCATGATGTTTTTCATCGTTTTAACACTCGATAGGCCTACCAATAAAATCAGAGTTGTAGCGCCAGAGTAGACCACAAAGCGAGTTTTACAACTTAAAATTTCCAAAATTTCCAAACCGCTCGCTCGCGGATTACATACATCATATTATAACAATTGGAAAGAAAAAAATCAAAAAGGGGTTGCTCAAATTACATTACAGCAAAAACACACATCAACTTCAAGCAAAAACTTAATTTGATGGTGAAAATTTCTGCATACCCCCATGCCCTTTTTAACATATAAGTGCCCCTTTTTGGCTTTGCCCCCTCAACCGAAAATACGTTCCGCCGCCCCTGATGCCATGCAGGTGACATATAATACTCAAACATAACATTTTCAGGTAAATACCGAGGTCTCCTGATGGTTAATATGCAATTTTATGATTCAAGGGGGGCAGGGGGCAGTTAGTGCACATGCGGCCATTAGAAATAGCTCGGAGGTAGCTCTGTTGCGGGGCAAACTGGCAAAAGGAACATTATAGGATTACTTGTCTAGGGTAATCATTTATCTAGGCGCTTTTACTTTCCTACGAATATAACCCGCCGGTACAAATTACGTATGTGGCAATCATCCCAAAATAAAGTAAATCTTTAAACGGTATAGGGATAGTTTCCCTGTGGTATCTGCTGGGCGTACTTTTCCAATGATTGTCAGAACGTACCTATTTGTGCATCCATGAAGGTTTATCGCAATTTATTAGCTCAACGTCACAGCATTATAAGATTACTCTCTGTTCTTCATGTCGAATGTAATGACACCTCAATACGGCATGATGTAGGCTATAAAATCGTATTTTTATAAATGCTAGAAAAAACTTCTCTTGAAACTGTTCACATTTTGTTGTACTGTTGTACATATAACAAAATATCTATACAGAATGTCAAAAAAAAATCTTATTTACCAGAGAGGGCAAAATGCAATGAATTAGTGAAAGCAGACTTTCCCGCCGCCATTACACCAAACATGCCTAAATTGAGTCCATCATTAGGAAGGATACAGGTAGCAGCTTCATTTCCGAGTGGATATTGCTTAATTTTTGTCCTCAATTTATCCAGCTCGGCATCTTGCTTGTTGACTGTAGAGGGTTAAACAAAAAAAAATACAGAAAATAATTGTATTGTTTTCGAAGTATTATCTTGACTAAATTTGCATTGTGGTGATGTAAGAATGCAGGGATGAAAATTTCACTGTGCGCTAAACGTAATGGCTATATTCAGGTTTACAATTGATACTTCCGTGACTGAAAATTCGTGTCAGGTATCTAGCCTACAAGTTACGATATAGCTGTATTCATGGCGGCGAAAAAAAATAGGCATGTACCAAAAACGAGCACATGTTGCAAGGGAATCCAAAACGCAAGTGTTTATACAAGGTGGTGTGGAGCAACGACTAAGTTTGTGTAGCCGAAAAACCGGAGCAATAGTTTCAATGTAAATTTGTGAGGTGGTGTGAGAATCTCCTCCCTCGACCACTTTTCTGGTATGCGCAGGTACAAAGGAACAGTTCATGGATTTTTAAGAGCGTACTTGCGTGACATAACAATCTAAAACTTATCGTCATAAAAAAATAACTTTACACTTACTCATTAGAGCGTTCTCAGGATCCGAAGAAGCGTAATTCTGACGCATGAATGCTGGTAGAACACGATCTATTACCATCATCCCTGAAAAGTAAAACAATAACCATTGCTCCTTTCATCTATGTTCATACGATGATTCTTGATAATTTTTAACCAGAATTAGGTTGCAGAAATAAAAAATACAACTGTAATTTCTGGCTGCAATAAGAAAGACTTTAATATGGCAATACGGTCTATCTTGAAAAACCATGCGTGCAGAAAACCGGGTATAAAGTAAAAAACCACTGAGCTCTTTTTTAATTTGAGGGAAACTGCGTGTGATATTTTGTATAACACTGAAGCGTATAAAAAATGATAATCTAAATAAAAATAACCTTGCCACATCAATTAATTTTAAAGTGAAAACGCAATTTATCTAATTGGACCGTTTTGCCGCAATGATCGATTAGCACGCAAGAGCGAGTTCATAAAACGGTCTATCTTTGTTGAGATAGACCGCTTTGCCAGCTTAACAAACAAGATGGGTGGTTTCGTGCAAGGGTCTATTTACGAAGCAGTCAACATGGTTGTCTGTTGTGGTGAAACGGTTAGCTTTGAGATAAACCGTTTTGCCATATCAACTGCAAAAGCCGGATAACTCGGCATCGAAACTGAAGTCTCCATGCTGACAATTATTGAATTAAAGCCGCCTTTCACTGTTCACCGTGTTCACATCGACAGTTTCGTTATATGCGTGATCTTATTTAAAAATAAAAAGCATAAAATCAGAGACGAATAAAATTTCTGATCAAAAGCCTTCTGAGTGTACTGAACACTAGCAGTACGTGACCTACCACCGGCACCCGTCCGCGCCCACTGCATCTGCTAGCCTAGCTGCCACGCACCGCGCCCACTGCATCGATGGCTGCCGTCAGACCAGCGAACGACTATGGGTAATTACTTGCGTGCCCTATCGCGGGCTCTCGTCCTGATATACTGAACTCAAGTCATTTTATAGTTTAATAATAACAGCAACGTGCTACCACGGTTTCAAAGAATATTTCACACGCCTTCCCCTTAGCGCCGATGATTTAGGAGGGCAGATCGATTTATCCAGTTAGCTTACAACGTCACATGCGTTCAGCGCAGCGTAATATAATGCATGCGTGGAAACCGGCCGACAGTCAGGGACACCGTGGCTAATAAGGTGAAAGGGTCTATCTTTGAGATAGTCGAGAGTAAAGAGCGCTGCTAATTCAGCAAAACGGTCTAGCTTGAAGTTAGCCGATTTTGCCATCTGAACAATGATATGAAAATTGAACAAATCACATGGCAACACAGTCTAACTCAAAGATAACCCGTTTTGCCATGTGGGCTCTTGAGTATATCCCAATCGTCTATCTTTGAGATACACCGTTTTTCCACATAAACTGGCCCAAAAATGCGGAAAATGTCCAAGACAGCCGATATTATCTATGAAACGAAACATGTTTGAGACATGCCAATACCACCATTGGAAAGAGCACAGTCAGATTACCAAAATACGAGTCTATGTCAAACAAAAAGTCAAAATTTCAAGATTGACCATTCTCCCATAGCCTATCAGAGCCGAACAGTTGTTAATGTTAAAAGTTATTCGGACCATCGCCTTTCGTCACCCTGACTTTTATTAAACAACTTGCCTGTTACCTTAATCTACGCTGAAACAAGTAACATTGCCGTACCGTTTAATTAAAAAAAAGGGGGTTTGGATATGTCATTGCGATCTGTGGTGCATCCACAGAGGTACCAAATTGTGAAGGGGGGTCAGTGAACTCTGTAGATCAGCAAATAAACAAACACACTGAAAACAAAATTAGTAGAAGTTTAAACAGGGGTTAAGACAAACATCTGGGTTATTTTTTGTAGATGACACGCGAAATTCCCAAAATTAACGATCCTATTATATTTACGTCTTTCAAGTAAAACAGACTTTGTGCCCCCCCCCCCCACCTTACAAAATCCTGACGGCACAACACAAGATGTAATCTCTCCTGAGATTCTCAGTATCCAATGCCCCTGCGAAGAAATATTACTCTCCCTGCACAAGCCTGGTTGGATCCACATTATAAGAACGACCCAAGTCCATTGGCGGTCATTTTGAGTAAATCAAGAAAAACTATATATCATAAGGAAAAGTTCTGTCTCATTTAGAAACCCCATAATTGTTATCTACCAGGAGATGTTATCTGGGAAATGTCAACAGAGTGTAGCAAATCCCTTGAGCTCCTAATCTCCTAAGCTAACACACTGCGGCTACTGTTTATATGGCAGGATGTGGAGAACCCAGTATACACTTGGGAACTATTTTCACCCAAATATTCACAAAACATTGATTTCTCGGTCAATTTAGGTCATTCGAAGTTTAATTTATATGTTAAGTTAGAAAATCAGTGGTCTGTTCAGTAAAAATGACTCAAGATTGATAGAAATTAAACCTGGTCAGCCAGAATTTCCTTCAGTCAGGCGATTTTCTATTGACACTGATAATGCTATTACGTAAGATTAAGGATTTGCATTCAGCATTAAAAGCCTACATTATTTACAGTGAGGAGGGATAAGCCCCCCCCCCCCCGGCCAGATTGAAATTTGGGGTTTTCTCACCCGACTAGGCCTTGCAGTATACAGGGGTCAATGAAACGGGAACCTTTCGTAATGTATTTTTAAACATTTCCAATAAAATTATATTTGACTATGATATATTAGACAACACCCTATATACAAGTTTGATTGTACATTTTTTATTCATAATTCACCTTCATGTGATTTGTGTGTGTGTGTGGGGGGGTCCTTGTATTTGATGGACTTGGGTCGTTTTTTAATCATATGGACTTGGGTCAGTCTTTGAATCATATACATAGTAAGTTACTACAGTAAATGTCTTCTAAAGAGAGAGAGGGCGCTATAATATGAATATAAGAATGACCCAATTCCGGGACTTGGGTCATTCTTATATACATAATAGATTTCACTCCTTTATTTTTAGCACTTCCGGGGTGAATTAAAATCTATCATTTTATACACAAGATGAGCCCATGTATAAGAAACAATTTCCCATGTTTAACTCAATTTGGCAAAGAAAATTGGACTTGGGTCGTTTTTACATTTAGATATTCAATTGCTACTTTACCCTCTTTTTCAAGAACCGGTATTATGTTTTCTTTATTTTTTCCACAAGATAATGTAACATTAGGTTAAAAAATGTGACTGTTCTTCTCTCTTTTATTTGTCATACCATTGGGGACTCTTAGATTCAAATGAGTTTAGCGTATGCCCTTTCAGTCTAAGTTCTTGTAGGCCTATGCTCAAAATAGTGTATACGAGATGTGACAAAAATATAACGAGACAATGATGGCCACGCCTATGACACATTGTCAATCAACACACTGACCATGTCACTGTGTTGCCCAACATCTCATCATCATTCTGCTATAATATTTCCCTCTGTGCCCCTTCCTCGGGCTGTTGAGTGGCTCGCTTGGTCATAAACTGTGATGTTTAGATTATTGGAGAGCACACAGCGGTATGTACGGTTCCTATGGCAAATGTCGCCCCGCCCCCACCCCCGACATTTTATATTTTGAGTAATTTCTCAAAAACGTGAGAGTTTTAGGATGAGCATTTTACAGTTCATATAAGTTTGTCGAAAACGAAAGAAAACCATTATTGCAAACAATTTCTTTTTTTTACTTTTTACCAAAACTATACTTTGGATTTAATCTTTTCCGGAAGACTTAAAAAATGAATTAAAAATTTTACTCAGATTCGTTTCACGCGGGACAAATACAGTCGGAGCATATGAGTCACAACCATGGCCATGGACCCTTGTTGAACGGTAAAAAATAATATAATGATAATAATAATAATAATAAGTCTTCATAATCTTGGCATCGCAAAAGCTTGGATCTGCTACCGAAGGAATCCTAAGATAATCTACACTTTTCTAACTTCGCGAATATGTATTTCGTTTTTTCCATGTCTCCTTTTTTTACACCGTAACACACGGCGGCAACAAAGAGCGGCGTCACCCGCTCACAACAGTTATTCATCCCTCCGTGTCTATAATGACCGCATCTGTATTACGACGCAAGTATTAGGAGGAATAGGTAGGGATGAAATTCAAAGATTTATACTAATTTATACTTACAACGTTTTCGAATCACAATTTACACTTACATCTTGGTGGCAGTTTGTTCCGTCTACTCAGCAATACGACGATCAAAACCAAAACGATGACAATCAGAATGATGGAGATTACTGATATCGTGGCTGCTAAAGTAGCTGGTACACCCTCCTCTGTAAAATCTCCAACGGATAAGATAATAATTACGATGAAAAGGGTAACTGTACAAGTGTGGTTTTATAGTCTTCGGTCGATCTTTTTCAACTTTACCCTCCCTGCACATTGGACCATTCTTGCACAAAGAGGGCGCCACTTTTACTCACTTATGACTGTTCTATAGCAATATGATTCCCTGTCCTGTAGGTCACCCTTTTACCCCTTCCAGGGAGGGGGGGGGGGATATTGATAATAAAGATAGTGTTTCACCACAGGACATACACTTTGCGACCAGTTTCGAGCCGACGATCTCTCTGAAAACAAGAGAATCTCCTGTCTACTCAGAAGACAATACAAAAACAAAAGACAGTTATTCAAGATATCCTTAATAAGACTATTAAGGCCAAAGTTCACCCTGACGTCAAGTTGATTTTAATAAAAACAGAAACATAAGAGAAACATTATTAATGAAAGTTTGGAGAAAATCCAAGAAGAATAACAGAGTTATGATGTTTCAAAGATTTAATTTTGTGACGATAATGTCATGTAATATGATTTCCATAAATTGCCATTTTTTTATGGTTCATGATAATTAAATGAGATTTTTTTTTATAAGAGCCTGTATGAAATAATGTGTCTGATAGTATTTTGAAATCACAGATAAGATCATTTTCAAATTTCTGAGAAAAGGGCGCTTTATGGAATTTAGATCTTCTTCTTCTTCTTCTTCTTCATCTTCTTCTCCCCTTCTTATCCTTCTTCTCCTTCTCCTACCTTTTTTATTGACACTTAATCTAGACTATTGGCTGAAACAATTTCTGAAAGTTTTGAAGAACGTATTAATCCTTCTCTTACTATTAATCTTACTGTGATCTGTTTCTGATGGTACGAGCTGAATACTCGCATGCTTATCTGCTTCTCCAACTAAGATCCCTGAAGCCCTGCAGATGTAGGGCACGTAGCTCGGCAACGCAGTGATGGATGCTGATATGTTCTTTGTTCCGTCAGAATTAGTAGACAAACTAGTTTGAGTGGGTTTCAATCGAAGAGACCCCTGCTCCCAAGAAAGGCTAATATTGGGTGAGAAGAAATGGGCCTCACACGAGAGGTTTAGAGTTGTGTTTTTTGCCACTGGTAGCGAACATGACTGAAGGGATCCAGTCGCTTGTTTATGGGAACATGTAGCGATGGTTGGGTATGGTTCGGTGGGTGTAACTATGGAAACAAAAAAGAAATAAAAATTAAGTGGTGTAGAGATGGGTTTAAAAGTCATACGTTACAGTAAAGTAAGGAAACATATAGGCGTATGAGACGGGGCGCAGGGGAGCATTGTACCACCTAACATTTTCAAAGCGCAAAATTCGGGCAAAAGAGATGTAAAAAAATTTGGGCAATATTAGTAAAAAGTTTGGGTAAGTTTATTTTTAAAGAAATGAAAGAGAAAACATATTTTGATGTTTAGAACCCCCCCCCCCAATTTCCTCAAAATCAAGCCCAGCACGATGATAATTTCTGAAAACATGTCTATGTACGTGCACTATGATAGCAAAATGAAACATTTATGGACATTTGTCATGTAACACGGACTTATCCCATTATAAAACCATAAGTGACTGCAACACGTTACACGAATTAAGCTATCCTAGTTAAGAATTTGTCCAATTAGCCAAAATTACGAATTGAGAGTGGATGAATTACAAATTAATTTGTCATTACAAAGGCCCAAAACGTAAATTTCATAATGTGAAAGATACAAATTTGTTAATTTTGGAAGAAGGAAAACTTCTCCCACACCCCCACACCCCACACCCCCACCCCCCCCCCCAGTAGTATAAATGTACGTAGAGAGTCATAACGGTATGAAATATGGATTTATGAAAATATGAATACGAATTATGAAATATGAAATATGGATTCGGAAAGAGGGACCCCGGGAGGTCACGTGGGGGCCAGACTTCCGGTCAGGAAACCGGAAAGGACGTCACAGGGCGGGGAAATTGGTCGGGAAACCGGGCAAGGGAATGACGTCACGACCCCAAGCCTAAAAAAAAACAGGAAAAGGACGTCACAGGCCAGGTTGAGACACGAAAACAGACACGATCGAAGGGGGAAAATAAAGGAGAAAAAGAAAGACAAGACGGGACGATGACATCAAGGGCAGGAGGATAGCCATTAGAGGGTGTGGTTTAAATTCACATTTTTAAGAACGGGATAGCCACATTTGAAGCGGTATATTTATGAGGGAAGGAGCGATATTTAGCGCATCGCGAAAAATCATGCATAGTTATTACAATAACGTATATGGTAGAGCGTCTGTGTCAGCCGAAGACACGAGCAGCCTTCAAGGTGAAGTTGGAAGTGTCGGTGATGCGACATATTCGGCATACCACCTGTATATGACAGATGACAGTGCCTGCACTCTACCTTTACCAGAACGAAAAACGCACATTTTTTGTTTTCATAATCTATTAAGCGCCTTTTTTCCACTATGTGATGGCCTTTCTACGACGTTTCGCAATAAGGTCTATATCGATATTCATGAATACTTTTGAGAAAGACAACGAAGCCCTACCGACTAAGAAAGAGGTCAACCTCACCACAACGGAATTTAGAGCTCCGACGGTCGCTCTCAAGAATGCCAACGGAGCCATTCAAGGATACTGCGCGCGAATCTGTGAGGGGGCGTGGCAGGAGAAGGCGTAGAAGAAGGGCAACCCAGTAAAGAAGGAGTCTAAAGAAAGAAGAGAAAATATTGTGCTGAACAGAAGTGGTGAAAAATCATTGTCTGTAGGTATAGAAAAAAATAAATGCAATATTAACGAAACTTACTCAAGAACAAAATATATAGTTTTCAATACAATACGTATTAAATTAAGAACGATTCTTTAATTCTCTAAAATTCTTCATCGTCTCCCTCTTCCCCTCCTTTTTTGCTTTTTTCTTGATCTTCATCTATTTCTTTCTTCGCCATCGTCTTCCTCTTCATCGTCCTCTTCTACGTCTTCTTCGTTGGGCTATTGTTGTTATTTTCTTACAGCTATTACATTATAAAAATAAATTTTCAACATAAATGTTATCTTATTCCCTTATTTTTTGTGAATCATAGATATTATACACTAAACTCTTATTCCAGAGTGAGAAAAGCAGCGGAGAAGAAGGTGTAGAAGAAGATGATGAAGGAGAAGAAGACGTAGAAGAGAAAAACGATGGCGAAGAAAGAAATAGATGAAGATCAAGAAAAAAGCAAAGAAGGGGGGAAGAGGGAGACGATGAAGAATTTTAGAGAATTGAAGAATCGTTCTTGATTTAATACGTATTGTATTGAAAACTATAAATTTTGTTCTTGATGACAATGTTTTTATCTGTATGATTGTAAACAGGGCCCCTTGGCAGAATAGTTACTTAACTGTAAGGGTCACCCTGCTAAAATAAATGAAAACATTAAATAGATAGATAAAAAAATAAAATAAATACATATATACATACATGCATACATACATACTTACATACATACATACATATGTACATACATACATAAATAAGTAAATACCTAAGTACATATAAATTCACATAAATGAATAAATGAATAAATAAACCCCACATTCAGCATTACACATATATGACCAATGAAATGCAACCCAAAACTGGAAACTCCTATTTGGAGAAATTGAAAAAAAAAATGATTTTAATGATTTTATCATTTTCCCAGCGTGTTTATTCCATTGAAGACACAATTACGAAACAATTGCGCCAAAATCCAAAGCGCGAGTAAATTCGGACACGACGCGACAGGCGTGTTTATTACAAGCCATTTCTCTACGGTGTGTGGACAGTACTGCATCTACTATTTGATTAAAAGATGTGAAGGGAAAGCATGAAACCCACTGGCTAACATTTACCACTGTTAAAAAAATGTGAGCTACATAGTCTAATCCTTCATGCTCAAAGTGTCTTTGATAAGGTCTGAAAATGAAGCCCTGAAAAATTGTATTTCAAAATGATGATTTAGTGCTTTAAAAAAGTGAAAATCTACAAGCATTCAAATTGACCAGATTCACCTGCCCATTTCCGCCCATAGACTTACTGTGTGCAAATCTAGGCTAATTTTATCATCCACCGACGTAGAAATTGGTTATTCATGCATACCTTGCCATTGCCAAAATAACTTTCCAAACTTGTGTATTCTAGGTTGTTTATATGTCCAGCTCCACAATGTTAGCCTATCACCTTAATTGTTAATGTGTTTGGGTATGTTTTAAATGAAAATGATCGTAAAGAAAAATAATACATGTCATTCTCGACATACGACCCCGCTTTCCCCCCTCCCAAATTTCGGGGTAATGCAAGAAATCCAGGGTTTTGACATTCCCACCTCCCTGAGAGTTTTCTCCCTCCATGAGATTTTACCCTGGCGCCGCCCCTGCTGAATATGCATGCATTGTATCATCATGGCTACGTAAATAAGCATTGTTTAAATGAATGCTATTATATGCCAATGCGTTGTAGTGTGTACGTAAAGATAATGTTGAGATGAATGAGATGATAGATGTCAAACTATTGTAAGAAGATCAATGTATGATAGTATGGCACGATTATAAAGAGTAGGCTTTTATTCATAACGCGATCACCAATGCGCTCCTATCACATTTCTCAGGCATACATACCATGATCATCCATGCGCTCTACACACGTATTTCACACGCTCATAAATGTATACGCTTTAATCATGAAACAATATAAAACGAAGTGATTTCATTGTAAATATTCATTTAATGTCAATGAATAATACGTTACATGAATATTCCATTTCGATGTAAACTGTCGCACTTTGTGGACGGTGATCTGTACAACACCCCTTATTCAGGTTAACTATTTACACTACCTTTAATGTTAAACTCTAATATGCATTTTTTTTTCATTATACACCAATGCCTATTCATAACACATTGCTATTTTACCTCTAATGTTAAACCATAACATGTCCTTAGTCTACATTCACTCTGAGGTTAACCATATCACTCTATAATATCAATATCCACTTTATTTTACATATACCCTAAGGTCAATTAAGTATCGTACAAGTTTGCGAGCTTGCTGGCTATCAACATCTCCGTTATTACCCCTTAAAAACAGGTTTTATTCAAAAATATCTGGTTGTTTTATGGGCACCTATCCGGTTACTCGTTTTGTCTACATCCTGTCATTCGATCATTAGGCCATTTTATCATTACGCCATTCTCCCATGTATACTCATCCTGCCATTTACCCATTTACTCATCTGGCCATTCGCGTGTTTAAACATCACCTCACGTTGAGGATGTTTTCACACACAATGATTGTAGAACGTTGTACAAACATTACAAAAGCGATACCTATTTCGAAAATATTTACAATGTAACCATTGATAACGAGCGATTATAATATAAGAAGTCATTGGGTTACACACAACATCTAAACATTGACATATGTAAGCATTTGCTCATTTTGCCCCCTTTATTCTTGAACTATTTGACAATTATGGTTAATGTCAATGAATCACTTTCGTTTTCTCAATAGTATCACACGTCACACAATTATAGTCACTGATACGTTTATCGCTAAGGTGTCTTCAGGTACAAACCCCCCCCCCCTCATTTAAAAGTTTATGGTTAAGTGAAAGGGTTATGCGTTGAAGGCCCACTGTCATGACAGGATGAAAAACGCCCTCTTGTGACTAAAATCATAAAAAAGCTGTACTTATGATACTCACAATGCAAGAAAAACAGCCAAGGTGGAGTGGTAAAAAGCAACGTTTGTTTTCCTTCCACAATCTGCACACTGAGACACTGTAACACTCAATGTTCGTGTGCCTGTATTCCAAGACTAGTTGCCATCCTCTCTGTGGTTGATTTGACCCTTGACAATGGGCCTTTAACATTATCTAAAATGATGTGTTTATGGCATATCCGCGTGACCATAGGGTAGTGTTTCCGTACCATCCCCTACACGAGCCCTTTTGGTAACGACTACAAGTACGATAGTTCTTTTTCCTTTCAACGGCGTGGATTGTTTTCGCGGTTGTCAGGGATGTGTCAGGCATGAGTTTAGATTCGTAAATCGTGTGTGTCAGTTGTTCTTCGGATTGAGTCAGTTCTTTTAGTGTCTTGTGCAAACCCCTCAAACTTTACATACGGTATTGCACTTATTCGTCTTATAACTGTAATCTTTAGGACTTGCACTTAGCCACGTGTTAACTTATTCTTCGTGCGTGTCATTAATCTCGTTAGATAGATACCCCATCTTGCAGTCAAAGGGTTCGAGGGAGGTGTTGGTACGGAAAACACCACTTTATTTACATTACAAGATTATAAACAGAACTTCAAACATATTATTCGTTTGTTTGTCTGTTTGCTTATCACCCGTTAGGCTGGTTTTCAGCAAGTCTGTAACAAATGGCAAAGCAAATTTACATGCAACAAAATTATCAAGATAAAAATTGCACATTTAAATTAAAAAACAACAATAAATAAACAAATAACAAAACAATAAATCAACAAACGAAAACCAACACTACGATGAAATTCATTGCAGCTATCATCAATTTGATGCTGACATTAACTTAATAATGAAGTTAAACTTAATAATAACATATTGATCAATGATAACATGCATTTAAATGGTAAAATTTCATTCACAAACATCAATGCATCAACAAAAAGAAAAGTGAAATAAACCTGTTATTACGTTAATTGAAAAGTGATCAATATGGAAAATAATTAAAATTCAGGGTCCAAAAGCAGTACTGAGATCTTTTAGAAACTATGAGAATCTTGTCTGTGTTCTAACATGTTGTGGTAGATATTTGAATAGTTGGGATCCGTGGAAATCGTGCTGCTTTTACAGAAATTTATATTGGGCTTTGGTAGTTGTATTGTACAAGTTTTGTTTCGGAGACTATAATGCAAGACTTTTAAATTGAGTTTGAAGGAGAGGATGTCTGGTATAAAGTTGTTAATGATCTTAACACTTTGGGTGCTGGGCTAATAAAAATCCAGGTGTTGTAACCGGACTGGATTGTTTCGGACTTGATGTTAATATACATTCCTAAATCGTCGATTTCTGTAAAATCGCAAAATGCTATCAAGACAAGACATCTTTAAACTCATGTTATTTGTTCATTTGCTATTCATTGTTACGGATATAAATGTTCATTGGTAGGACAACTTCAGTGACAATTGTCATTGAATTAAAAGATATGGATCCGATTGTCTTCATGGCGAACAAGGTTCGCCGATAGTACTCTAGAGTGATAGTCAACCCTGGGCGCAACAGGTCGCCGATAGCAACTCAAATGTTAAAATAAGCGTACATCTCAGGCGCCTGTTTTGGAGTATTTGAAGTCTTTTTTTTTTGTTAACAGCATTTGGTTTCATCCATATGGTGCTGCAGTACTCAAAATGGGGTCGAACCATTGGGTTGTATAATAACAATGTTGTGGCTTGTCAAAGAACGTCCCAGTTCTCCAGTGTACATGGAAGTTATATGTAATACTTTAATTGTTAACTTTAATTGTTAACTAAACAAAGGGCTTTCATGTAAAATCTGTGTCAATGATAACCCATATAGGTATTACATTGGTCACCTTTCTCCAAAGCAGAATGGTCGGTTATAATACTGATGCCTTCAGAACTTCGACGTTTACGTTTCGTTCGTACTAACATAAATTTACATTTTTTTAACATTCAATATGAGTTTATTGTGCAGCAACCATTTACAATGGAAGGTAGGTCATCGTTAATAACCCTTTCAAGTTGTGCTGGATCATTACAAGCAAAATACATGTAGGGGACCTATATACAAGTGTCATCAGCATATAATGACATTTTACACTGCTGTACTACACAAGATAAATCATTCATTTAAATTGTAAACATCAGTGGGTCCAAAATACTTCCTTGAGGGCCACCATAAGATACACAATGCTCCTCTGACTCATTACCATTTGTAATAGACAGTTGTTTTCGCATTTCAAACCATCGAACAGCGTCTTCACGGAACCCTCAGATTTTTAATTTTCAATTAAAATATCATGTGGTATCATATCAAATGCCTTTTTTGAGGTCCAAAGTACAGTACAACGGGTCTATTGTTGGCACAGGTTAAATAGGTGTTGATGAACTAGCCGAAGCTTGTCAAAACCTGTCATCTTTCCAACGGATAATTACCTTACAAAAGCCCTAATTGTCGCAACTGCCGATCGATCAGCTTCTGTCTGTAAGCGGGGTTTTGAAATCGGAGGCGCCTGTTGTAACATCGATTCATCCCTATGGATTTTTGAACCAGTGTCAAAGTCAGTATGGCACCCATACGCTCTCTGGACGTATGTGCGACGATTTCCTGCCTCGCTTCATCAATTTTGGCGTGAATATCGCTTCTTTGTTCGTATAAGATTTTCCATTCCTTCACCGTCAGTGACACGCCCTGTTCCGTGGGTTTCATGAGTTCACGTATACCCTGCTTCATGCGGGGGTATGTATAAAACCGGAAATGTACGTAAATTTTATTGAAAAAACGCGTAGTTGTCACTAATTTCATTCCCTGAGACGTACCAAATGGAAATCGAAGAGGGCCCGATTCGATTCGAAAACGCGCTAGGTCACGGTTTTCACCTTCCTGACGATGTTTGTCGTGCGTTTCAACGGTCCGATTTATCATGTTCATTTTATGTAAAATGTTCTCAAATCCTATGTCCGTAAAAAAATATGGATGATCCAGTCTGCATCAACTGTCCGTTTAGTTTGTCAAACTGTCTAAAATGAGCAAACAGAATCCCGCGAAAGATGATGAGGCTAAATATTTTCAGTCCCAATTCATCTGACAATATGGCTCAATATTTTTCTACAGGTACTGATGGTGATGAACGGTAAAAATACCAGGATAAACCGAGACCTTCTTCGATAATTTCGGCACGACGTGAATTTTCACCATTTTCCGCCATTCTGAATTCGTAAAATGTAACGTAAAGTGGAAAGAATATGAAAAATACACGGCAACCGAGTGTAAAATTGAGATGGTGTTCCAGGCACGACTTGTACATGAAGTAGAGAAAGATAGGATGGAAGTGCAATTATTTTTGTACAGTTTCCGTCCTTAAATTTTCAATGGTAAGCGCTGTTGTGAACACTTCAAATACCCCTGTGGGTTTCACTAAATTCATTAAATCGCTGGAGAAGTTGTGGATTATCAATAAGTCTATTACACACACACACACACACACACACACACACACACACACACACACACACACACACACACACACACACACACACACACACACACACACACACACACACACACACACACACACACACACACACACACACACACACACACACACACACGAGACACACACACACACACACACACAGAGAGAGAGAGAGAGAGAGAGAGAGAGAGAGAGAGAGAGAGTCCACACCATACATATTCCCTGCATCGGAATGGGTCCATTACGATATTGTTTTTGTTGAGACATGATTTATGAGCTAACACGATGTCTCTTATTTGCCAGGCCGCCCCATTGTACACCTGATATATTTCCGCCCTCGGGAAGTGGACACTGTCCTATCTTACTTTATCACGCACCTGCCAAATTTCGTTGCATCGGAATGGGTCAGTTATTATGTTTTTTTTTTTTACGGTTGAGACAGATTTCATTACGTAACACTAGGTATCACACGACACACGTATTCAACCTAACATGTTGACGATGAAACTTTGTTATTTTTTTCATTTCGTACGACTTGGCCGTTTATACACCCATTATTTGAACCCTCATCAAACGTAGATCATATTACGCCACGCATGCGCCTCGAAAGACCATTCTACCTGTATTTACACACCATTCAATCACCAGCCAAAAGTGCACTTATACTCTTACATATCTTATTGTCTTAGGCTACACCTAGCACGCATGTTCCATGCAAGACCAATCACCCACCTACACCCACCTACACCCCACACTCCACAGCGTCCATTAGCACGACAGAGATACCACGTCAGTGTAGACACGAAGTAAGTTTCGTTAATATTGCATTTATTTTTCTCTATACCTACAGACAATGATTTTTCACCACTTCTGTTCAGCACAATATTTTCTCTTCTTTCTTTAGACTCCTTCTTTACTGGGTTGCCCTTCTTCTACGCCTTCTCCTGCCACGCCCCCTCACAGATTCGCGCGCAGTATCCTTGAATGGCTCCGTTGGCATTCTTGAGAGCGACCGTCGGAGCTCTAAATTCCGTTGTGGTGAGGTTGATCTCTTTCTTAGTCGGTAGGGCTTCGTTGTCTTTCTCAAAAGTATTCATGAATATCGATATAGACCTTATTGCGAAACGTCGTAGAAAGGCCATCACATAGTGGAAAAAGGGCGCTTAATAGATTATGAAGTATGAATTTATGAAAATATGAAAACAAAAAATGTGCGTTTTTCGTTCTGGTAACGGTAGAGTGCAGGCACTGTCATCTGTCATATACAGGTGGTATGCCGAATATGTCGCATCACCGACACTTCCCACTTCACCTTGAAGGCTGCTCGTGTCTTCGGCTGACACAGACGCTCTACCGTATACGTTATTGTAATAACTATGCATGATTTTTCGCGATGCGCTAAATATCGCTCCTTCCCTCATAACTATACCGCTTCAAATGTGGCTATCCCGTTCTTAAAAATGTGAATTTAAACCACACCCTCTAATGGCTATCCTCCTGCCCTTGATGTCATCGTCCCGTCTTGTCTTTCTTTTTCTCCTTTATTTTCCCCCTTCGATCGTGTCTGTTTTCGTGTCTCAACCTGGCTTGTGACGTCCTTTTCCTGTTTTTTTTTAGGCTTGGGGTCGTGACGTCATTCCCTTGCCCGGTTTCCCGACCAATTTCCCCGCCCTGTGACGTCCTTTCCGGTTTCCTGACCGGAAGTCTGGCCCCCACGTGACCTCCCGGGGTCCCTCTTTCCGAATCCATATTTCATATTTCATAATTCGTATTCATATTTTCATAAATCCATATTTCATACCGTTATGACTCCCTACGTACATTTATACTACGTCCCCCCCCCCCCCAAGGTTGCTTCGCTCTCTTACGTCCTGGGATTAGCCATAATTTTGAGGGGCTCCCCTGGAGATCCTGTGTCCGCTTTTACTCAAACCTAAACAGTTTTAAAGATTTTCTCATTGTCAAATTTCCATGCATCAACCCGATCAACATGAAGGGGGTTTCCCTTTAAGTCTTCCTCCACGTTTTCCAGCAAAACTGCCAAAGGTGATTATTTGGGCATGGGCTGGAAATTCTAAAAAAAAAGTGTCCCCTAAAACGAAGTAAACATAACTGATGTATATTTCAAGCCATTGCTTTTTACGTCACTTATACTATTCAAATACAGAGTTTTCAGATTATGTTCATTCAATTGTTCAACACACAGCTCCCTTGGTACTTGAAAGACAAATCTAGAAGATAGATACAATGATATGTATCGGACACCACACTAAATTTTGTAACTTTTATCCGAAAGGCGCTCAAAATTGTTTTAATTGCTTATACAATTGACTGGTACTGATGTTTTAGTTCTAAAATTACCATTTAATGATGTGAAAGAAGACTTACCTTAAGCCTAGAGGGAGGACATGAATAATGATGTTGGATAAAATCAATAACACAAGACTGATGCCAAAAACCGAATGAGAGGCAGCAGACGGACAGGAGTGGAGTGTTTTCTTTATTTTAAACCTGTTGAACAACAGTAAACTATAGCAAAAGTCAAGAAAAATCCACCTTAATGGATGTCATAAAAGACGAATCTGGTTTTGGTTAATGATGACAATTGAAATATTTTGCTATTATGTTTTTAGACAGGCCTATTATCATGTTTTAACGCCCTAAAGATTACACGTTCTAAAACGCTTACATTATTTTTTAGTAATTGCTGAAATATGAAAACAGTCAACAACAACCCCCCCACCCCATTTCTCACTATTAACAAGGTTTGATTATGGTTATGATGTCAAAGTTTGTGAAAGATTCATGAAAGAAAAGGTTGCCTTATCGGTCACAACTATATTGTTCTTTAATACGCCAAAGTATGTTAAAGATATTATTGAGTACTTGCAGAACAACATAATTTGAAATATCAACTGTTTTTTGTTATTCAACCTTTAGTGAACAGATGGCATTCTAAACCGTCACTATAGTTCAGGAGACACTCTTTGTGTTTGACAAATCATTTACATAAATGCCCACTGCTGACCCCCCAAAAACAGAAATCAATGTGTGGGACAATGTGAATTGTAGATTTAGCAACTAAAGGGTACTCAGATAGAAACTTTACCTGTTTGTTTAAGCTGCCAATCCTACAATTATTTATTAAAGTTTAAGTGAATTAATGCAAATGTAAATACATTTTCACCTGGAAACCACTGAAATGTGGAAATTTAATGAAAGATTTTCCATCATCAACCAGTACTCTACTGGTACTGGGACGCTAGTCAATGAAATACATTTGAACCAAAAAGTTTGACATACCTGCTATTGTCATATCGGTGTGATCGTAGATCAGATAACCTTTGTAGTTTGACACCTTACAAAAATATCGGCCGCTATCAGCCATCGACACATCACGAATGTTCATGGAGAAGTCAGACGAAATACTAAAACGACCCTCTTCCAGACCGGTGCCTTGCTGCGTACCCCTGTACCACATCACGATGTGTGTCGCGTTTGAGAGGATGTCACCCTTCATCCACCAAACAGCATACGGCGTACCCTTGAACAAACATTTCAAGTTTCCATTTTGGCCTTGCCACAGAGTGATGGATAGGTACGTCACAACAACGTCATCTGGTATATCTGCCAACACTAGGAAACAATAGAGAAAAAATGATTTACTTTACTATCATATCAATGACACTGTCGTTGTTAGGCTTCCAATTGAAAAGAGAATGCCAAAGTTTCTGGTTGATTGTCTTACGACATGCCTCGCGTTTCAATAACACTATACACCCGATAATAAACACAACAAAAAAGTAACTACCCCCCTTTTTCACATACCAGAACTTTTTAACAAACAAGTTTGTGCAAATAACTTGGCAAGAGGTGTTCCTACACTCATTGACTAATTCTGGCGTGAAAATGTGATTCGCGTCTGTGGTCATGCCCCATGGAGAGAGCATGCATTAAAGGCGAAAATGCCACTTTTCAAAAGTCACATGCGTCATCTCTTATGCCAAAAAATGGTAAATAATGACATATTTCCCTGTATTTATAAAGTGTGCTCACTCAACCATGTCATGGTTGCAACCTCTTATGTTCGTACAACACGTTAAGATACATTTTGCTGAAAAAAAATCGGATTTAAATTTTTGCAGTAAATTTAATGGATTTTACAATTTCAAAATCGAGAAAGGGTGGACATTTTTAGATTGGGCTCACCGAGGCGTAAAATATGCAAAAAGTGTCAAAGGAGGTATGAGAGGATCAAACAATAGATGAATAGTGATTAATCATTCACCAGAAACAGAATTTGTCCAAATCCTGCATCAAAAAACCCCCAAAATGACCCTTGTGACTTTTGAAAAGTGACTTTCTGCTCACTAATGCATGACTTGACGGACCAATCACATTTTCTCACAGGATTTAGTCAATTAGTGCAGGAACATCCTTGTCAAATTATTGTGCTCAACACCATTCTTCTTTAAAGTTATAGAATTTTGAAAAAGGGTTTAGTTACTTTTTTGTTGTGTTTATATGAGCTTGGAAAATTTGGCTGCCACCGGGAAGATATGCATGAATAAACAATTTCCACTCCAGTGGATTATAGCCTACATCTATACATAGTAAGTATATGGGCAAGTATAAATGATTAGGTGAATCTGGTTAACTTGAGCGCTCGTAAATTTTCACTTTTTAACTTATATTCTGCTGCGCTGGAAGAGCTTGTTTGAAACTTTTTAAGCTCTCCTCCAAAACGGTTTGAAACGTTTAGTTGTAATTTATGGGTTCTTATATGGAGTACAACAATAAATTACACTCGAAACAATTGAGTAAGTCTAAGCATGCACCTGGGGTACTGTGATTGATATGGCCTATTATAGAAAG
>JZLH01S0086942.1:0-10149 GCA_001188425.1 Eucidaris tribuloides | reverse complement strand
GACGAGGCCTTAAGCTGGTAATAAAATAGACAGCACAACTAATCTTAACATCAGACTCTACAACATTGTGTATTACAATATAATGTTATGAACGAGTTTGAAGTCTTGAGGATAAATGATATTCTGGTGTCCTTTCCCTGAAAGTATAGGGAGGGAACTTGATGGTAGCAAGCAGTGTTTCAACTTCTCTTTCTACAGGTCTCATCAATTTAACTTACATGTAAAAGCAATGTGGTGTATGTTTATAGACTACCGTTTTTGACAGCAAGTTGTGACCTTGTGTAGTAACTCACAGAAAAAAATGACTGGAAACAAAAGAGAGTTTGTTCATACATCAGCTAATGAATGGTGCACAGCTAGTGGTAATAGGTCTGTGTGTGGCAGTCTGAATGTTGTTTTCTGTTTTAATGAGATCTTAATTCTGATAACATGATTACAAAGTGGATTGAAGTCCTAAAACTTTGGTCAAAAGGAATTTAACACAGTAAAAAGGGCTGACAACTCATAGTATCTGGTATTTTCCCATATGCTGATAATGAAGGGTTTAAAGGGATTACATAATTACACATATTGATACGACTGTCTCATTTTGCTAGCGCACCGCACCACGTCGCGCGCACTGCACTCGCGGCGCCGATAGCAGATAATTCTGACGTCATTGCGAGATTGACCGATGAATGACAATATAACGTCATGCGCGCCTTCGTTAACTAATGAATATTCATAGATTATGCTTGGTTTGTTAAACCATGGTTAAAACGACATGATCTTCTTTGAACGGACAGGTACCGTGGGGTTTTGGAAAAAATAGGTGAGACCAGTCAATTATAACTGATGTACGATAATGTAGGCATCCACTGCTGGCTGTGCTCGTTGCCTTTTTGCTTAGTTGCATGGCAAATGGTGCTCGAAGTTGATGATGTCAAATCCGTATTGTCTATAATAAGGAACGTGAAGACTTATTTTTGATCGGGTACGATGGGTGAAATTTCAAACCGTATAGGACATAAGGGGTCCAGTGACAGATAAAGCATCAAAGATTATTCGTGTGAATGTGCTCTTTGTTTAAATGAGAATTGAATTTTTTATCAGCGTTTTCGTGAAGTACCATTGATTACAACGTTGCACTGTTTGCGTCGGCCGCGCGAGGGCGCTGGTCAATGACACAAAACGTATCAATATGAAACGTTTTGCTTTTTAACGTTCGTGTGAACGTCGTGTAAACGTTTTGACTCATGCCTAGAAGTTACTGCAAAATACTACATAGCAATTTATTACAAATTAAGCATACAATACACTGAGAGCAGTACTACCTATCAGAGTTCCCAGATCCACCTGTGTGAGGCCCGGTGGCCTATTGCTGCTCCGTTCACCGGTATTCGGTGGACACGCCCAGTCAGTACACAATTTACAGAAGTTCTAGCATTGAGCCCACAATGCCCCACCCAGGTGTGGAAAAGGCATGAAGAATATTACTCTTTTAATGGATAAATATTACTGGAATAGTACTGAATGTGAATAATGTAAATCAGACAAAATATATCCTTGATTAAAACAAGTGAGCTTTCAAATCTAATTCAAAGCACTCTAATGTGTAATATTTCCCGATATCGAGTGTACATTAATCTATTCCATAATCTAGGGACTGCACACCAAAAAATGATCGGTCACCTAGTGTCATTTGTTCTAATTTGAAGAATTTGCAATAGTAATGTGTCTTGTGTACTACGGAGATTATGACGATGAGTTTGATATTTCAAATTCAATAACTCATAAATCAAGCTAGGAGCCTGCTCATGTAGTGCCTTGTAGTAGACTACCATCATTATCTTTAATTTGATTCTTTGGCGTATGGAAAACCAATGTAATTCTCTTAAAAGGGGTGTGACGTGAGCAGATCATGTGAGATTACAAATCAACATTGGACATGTATTTTGAACCCGCTGGAAGTTTACTATCTTTGAATGTGGTAATCCATAAAATAGACTATGGCAGTAGTTACTTGTAATGCATGCATGGATGGCACTCTTCATGCTATCTTGATGAAGCTATTGACGAATGCGTCTAAGGTTATAAATTATATGATATGCTGATTTACACACACTACTAATTTGTGGTTCCATGTTCAAATTAGTGTCAAAGATCACTCCTAAATTCTCCACGTTGTTGAATAGTTTCATGATAGTGTTGCCTACTAATATACCATTTAGCTTGAATTTCGAGACCTGACGCGGAGTATCATTGATTCCTATCATTTAACATCAGTTTGTTTTTTAACATCCCGATTCTTATATATTCGATACATGCCCTGATGCAGTAGTCTTCGTTTGGGGTGTTTTAACACGGAATGACAGATTTCTTGTGTGTCATTTGCATAGCAGTAACAAGTGATAGCGGGGAACTCTGAATATTTGTAAAAAGTTTACTTGTATACAATATAAACAGTAGGGGCCTACACCTGATCCTTGAGAGACACTTAAAGCACACTGAAATCATCAGACACAGTATCATCCATTCTAATTGTTTTTTTCCTGCCATACAAGTAAAATTCGATCCACTCTATAGCTTTACAATCGATCCAAAAAGTGGGTTTTCAAAGTTTCCAATATACAAAATAATTTTGATCGATATTGTCAAAAGCACTACCCAAATCGAAAAAAGCAATACGGTAACCTTTTGGTTATCCGTCGGTATTGAGGTTATGAAAGATAATAATACATCCAGACATTGTATCAATACCTTTGTTGGCATAGGGTTCAATGGACAAGATCTTATACGACGTTTCAAGATCATTTTTTTTTTCGACATCTTGCAATTCTCGTAAATGTCTATAAGGCCTACAATTGATGGAGTCGGCGGAATATAGTGCTAACCCTCAAAAGTGCCATTTTGAGATAATCGATTTTTAAAGTTTGAAAAAAAAATCCATAAATCACAGTCTGTGATCAGGTGTCATGAAATTTAGTCAAATGAAAGAGTAAACATTAAAGTTGGCCTTCTGTAAATATAGAGAAAGAAGATTAATATAAAGTTGAAGATTTTATGTCATTTCTTACTTAAAATCACTTAGTACTATATTTCTCCTAAAAATGAATACATGCAAAATCCCATAGGAAATTTTGTCATTCATCAAATTTAGGTTTTATTCACACAACTGCTTCCTTATCGAATGACGTATATTCTTGGGATGCTTCGAAACATAAATTTTCACAAAACAACAAAATATTTGTTAACTTTTCAGCATGATAATAGTGCTAACCTACAGGTAAAAAATGTGAAAAATTGCTGTAAAATTTCCAATAAGCAGGTTTATTATATATTATGTCTAAATTGTAACAAATCTGATGAATCTTCTTATTTTACCAGCTACCTGTAACCCGAAATTGTAGATAGAAAATGAATGAATGAATGAATGAATGAATTTATTTCCACTTTTGAACAAGAATAACATATATTACATGTTATTTGTGTCATTAGATAGAAAATGACACACATTTATCGCTCTGAAATTTAGGATGAATATAGTGCTTGCCCACAAAGCACAAAGATATTTACAAATAAACCACAAAAGTGACTTAAAACTCGAAAATGTTTATCTCATATTCACTATCAGAGATATCTGATAAATTAGGATTATAAGAAGAATCCGAATCGCTACTTCTTTCTAAAGATTAAGTCCTTTCACTTTCCTCAGTTAAAACAACAATCTGTGTCACCCTTTGGTTCATGCTTATCTAACACTTCTTTGAGTATTATGTCATTCAATATTGGTAGTTCAGAAACATGATCGATTGCAGATAGTCTGCACTCAATTTACATTATCAATATGTATATTGAAATCTCCTGTAATTAATACACGAATGTTTGACAAAAGATGATTTTGAATATAATCATAAACTACAAAGCTTGAGACAGATATAGGATGTGATTTCCTTGTAGAGAGGCCTATAGATGTTTATTAGACACAACTTAAAAAAAAATGTTTCTGTAGCCATTATTTGATATCCAGGGTGAATAGATTGAAAATCTTCAGTAACCAATTGCTTGTATCTTAACCCGTTGGAGACGATTTGATTTCACGTTAACACGCATTTCCCATAGACCTCTCGATGAGATATCTCGTCACTTGTCTTCAACATGTTAATTGTATAAATGCCAATGACTCTGCATTATTTCCAGGCTGAAGATGAAATGCGTTCACTTTGAAACCTGTTCCGTTCATCAAAATGTTTTCTTTGTTATATTTTACTTCAAGTTTTTTGTCATGTCGTTCTTTTAGTAATATGAATATATAAAGCCATGTAGAAACCGGTAAAGAAGAGCTCTTTTGAGGAGCAAGCAAAGGTATATGCATGTCGAGAGGCAACTACCTAACCTGTAATACATAGTCGTAGTCGTAGTCGTAGTAGTAGTCGTCGTCTTAGTAGTCGTAGCCGCAGTACTATAGTAGTAGTCGTAGTAGCAGCATAACATACACATAAGATAGCATAGAATAACATAACACACACGTACATACAAACAATACACTTGCCGTTTAATTCCACGGGTAGTAGTAGTTACAGAAATAGTACAATTAGTAGTAGTAGCAGTAGTACTAGTAGTAGTAGTAGTAGTAGTAGTAGTAGTAGTAGTAGTAGTAGTAGAAGCAGCAGTTGTAGTAGTAGTAGTAGTAGTAGTAGTAGTAGTAGTAGTAGTAGTAGTAGTACAAGCAGGAGTTGTAGTATAATCAGTAGTAGTAGTAGTAGTAGTAGTAGTAGTAGTAGTAGTAGTAGTAGTAGTATAGTAGTAGTTCTTGTGGCAGCAGCAGTAGTAGTAGTAATGTAATAGTCGTAGTAGGTGTAGTTATGTAGTTCTAGTAGTACTAATGTATGATGTGCTAGTAATAGTAGTAGTAGTAGTAGTAGTAGTAGTAGTAGTAGTAGTAGTAGTAGTAGTTGTAGTAGCATCAGTAGTTGTAGTTGTAGTAGTAGTAGTAGTAGTAGTAGTACTGTGGCAGCAGCAGTAGTAATAGTAGTAATCTGATAGTCGTAGTAGTAGTAGTAGTAGTAGTAGTAGTAGAAGTAGTAGTAGTCGTAGTAGTAGTAGTAGTAGTAGTAGCAGTAGTAGTAGTAGTAGTAGTAGAAGTAGTAGAAGTAGTTGTAGTATCAGTAGTAGTAGTAGTAGTAGTAGTAGTAGTTGTTGTTGTTGTTATTATTGTTGTTATTGTTGTTGTTGTTGTTATTGTTGTTGTTGTTGTTGTTGTTGTTGTTGTTGTTGTTGTTGTTGTTGTTGTTGTTGTTGTTGTTGTTGTTGTTGTTGTTGTAGCAGAAGTAGCCTAGTATAGCGCTGGTAGTAATATATTTAGATGGGCTGCAGTAGTTGAAGGACAAAAGTAGTAACCAATAATAACCAATAACTTTCATCACAATTCACACGTTCGTCTTGTGCTCTTAATACATCTCCATTCTTTTTATTGCGATATGTTTTACATAATTATCTGTTCACACCTTTCCCACTAAACTAAAGATAGGTCGATGTGGTAGTTGTCATAGTAGATTTTCCGAAGTATGTAAGTGTGTTATGTTTCATCGTTATGCATTTCGGGAATATATATAATACACTACCAAACCGCGTACGTGACAAACACACATGCAGCTATGGGTGCACCATTGTTACATGTACTGCATGCTTGCACCACGCGCTGTAACATTCATTTCTGACTACTTACCCAGCAATGATCTCGTGACCAAAATCCCAATAACACGTAAAGCCAGCGTGTGTACCATTTTGGAGAAACCTAAAAAATGCAGTATATTATGCCACTTCTGATTATTCAATGATTAACTTGCAATAATATGATGGCTATGTTATCAAAATAATAGACTTTGGCCCCGGACTTTGGCTCACTAGTTCTCAGATTTCGGTTATGTTACTTTGGTGCAGAATGCTCAAAATGTAACTGGGAATTCCCAGTACATGTTTTAGGCACAGGATGCTGCCATAATACCCCTCAATACCCAATGTGACGTCATGATCATTAATCACCAGATAGTTATGCATATTTTCAGTTTTACTGGGATAAATAGTGAATTTAAAGTGATGTTTCTATTTTCATCTAGTTTTGTTTCCAGTTTGGTTTAACTGCAGTTTTTTCAACAAAATAATAGACTTTGACCAACTATAGTAATACAAGTTAAGTCATGTCAGTTTAGTTTCTGTGCATGATTTTCCGAAACGCTTGCTGGGAATTCCCGGAACATATTTTTCGGCATACTTGTATAATATTGCACGCGACATCCTGATATCGTACGTCACGACATGATCAATTTAATTACTAGACCAGTTACACATGATGTCAGTTGTCCTTGGGAAATGATAGTGAATTTAAAGGGATGTCTTCTATTTTATCTTATTTAGTTTTGATTTCTGTGTTATCGTTATTAAAAGAGTGAAGTATGGCTGTATGCCGTACATGTAACCATTGTAAAGACAATATCCTTGTCTCTTGATGGCACAGCGCCCTCATACATGTTATGTACATTTATAGGGCAATGCCCTGTGTCACCATTGTATTTATCACAATATCAATAAAAGAGACATACAAAAAGTGACAATTTTTTTTTTTTGGGGGGGGGGGGTTGAATGTACTTATATCCCGGGCCTCGAGAGAAAACAACGGGAAATGGCACGAACGCAGAAAGAACAGGCTTATAACAATAGTACTTTAAAACAATATTCTATGAAGATTCCTGTAATTCAAAACACTCTTTTTGTTTTCGTCCAACTTATTACACACGAAGAAAGTTAAGCTTGTTATTTGTTAACTTTTTCAAAATATTTTTGCAGTTGTGTTTCTTATCTGTCATTTGTGTTGTTGAAAGTAAGTCATGCTTTTCTTGCATTGTTTATCTCGTAATTAGAAGTAACTGAAAACATTGTTAATGTTCCTCTCATGGAATCTGTCAACCTTTCTTTTTTTATCTTTTTTGTAATGCAATGAGAAAAATCTGATGAAGCGTCCCATATCGGGAAAATGTTGAAGAAACGTTGCAAGTCAATAGATAAAGCAAATCCAGGTGACTAGTTTAAACTGTTGAAGTTAATTGTCTATGCCTGGATGAATGCGAACATACTTTGTCAATGGAAAATAGGTAAAAAGTAAATCTATCATATTCTTATTATTTCGTGACTGGGAGCTGAAACCTTAAAATACTATTCCCGGGATGAAAATGACATCCCTAGAAGAATATTTGTGGTGATTTGACGTGCATGTCATTATCTTTAACGACAGTAGATCTCATTTGCAAACAGACCAGGAAAAGATAACCCATGCCCTTAGGTTATTGATGAAGAGCGTGTCTGTGAAATCTGGGGGTCAGTGATTGCCTAGAATTTGAAAAATGACAAAAGAAGAACAATAGCCGTTTAGTGTACATTCTCTGGTAGGAATTTTTTTTTTTCTCGCGAGACAAAATTTCAAATCTGAGTCTAACGGTTACTATAGTTCCACTAAAACTGAGTTTCTAGCTCTTATATTTTGCTAAAGGTTCCCAGATGGCACTTTCTTCTAAATGCCATTGTATTTACACAATGTAAATTTTTAGACATGCAAAAGAGATCCCCTGGCTTTAAAGAAACAATTTAACATTGTGAATTAGAAAGAAAAAAATGTCAAAGTTTGATATCTGAATTCTTTTATAGTGTTTGAATGGAGAAATAAACACAACCTTCAGATATTTTTGCTGTCACTAGCAAAATATACACATATGACTACAGTATATCGGCACATGAATTAATGTAATGTGAACAGGCCAATGTAACACCACGGTGTCTTTGGGAAAAACTGGAGAGGTCACTCAAACATTTCCACCTGTTTATATCATTTGATCGTGTTGAACCGCACTTTTTCCAGGGTCTCAGTTCTTATTAGAAGATCATGTAGTTTAAAGAGAAAAGGTGGAAACATTGTTAAATAATGTTAGAATATAATTATAAATATTAGGCTGGACTTACTTGTGATGAATTTCACAACGTTTCGTCTACTCCTGTAGACTTTATCAAGTGATGTAGTGATGTAGAGTATTTTGAAATGCTGCGTTGCCTAGTAGTGACGCGACGCATCTCGGCGTGGTAGCCGCGCATCCCTGGATGCGCACTTGTTGCGATGAGCGCGTTTTAACGCTTTGTCCCATAATGTGGTAGATTGAATCGAAGACCTCCCTTTATGTTGAGTGAAGGGGACTTGACTCTTTCCCACACTGCCTCCTTAACACCTCTTCGGAACCAGTTCTTTTCCCTGTCCAGTATCATCACGTTGTCCGTGGAAAATGTATGATTAGATGCCTGTAGGTGTGTAAAAATAGCCGAATCGGGTATATTTTCGACCGGAGTGGGCCTTCGATGCTGATTCATGCGCGCTTTGATAGACTGCTGCGTCTCACCGATGCATTGTTCCTTGCAATCCGCCTGGTCACATTTGATACCATATACTACATTCCTGGTTTTCTCCCTGGGGGGTCGGTCCTTGACATGTACCAATTTATTCCGTAATGTCTGAAATGGCTTGAAAGTTGTGACGATTCCTGCTTTAGTGAACGCTCTCGTTGCTCTTTCAGAAAGACCTGCGATGTACGGAATTGTCCTCTTTGGTTTGTGTCGCCAGTTGTGGTTCTGTCTTATTTACTTGTCTTCGTTTTTGACGTTGAGCTTTAGGGAAGGCCCAGCTGGGATAACCACATTGTTTCAGCGCTTGTTGGATTTTGTGTTTCTCCCTCACAGACTCTACAGGTGCACTGACAACTGTGTCTGCCCGATGAAATAGGGTCCTGATCACTGATAATTTGTGTATCAGCGGGTGATGCGAATTAAAGTCAGACCGATTGGTGTGTGTCGTTCTGGTAAATTCAAAATCAGTAGATCCATCAAGAGTCAAGTTATTCTTCAATCCAGAAAGGGTAGTTTGTTTGTCGCACGCTTCACGCGTAAAGGATATATTCTGTCAACAATTTGATGTGTTGTTGAAAAACTCTCTCTCTGATTCTTCAGAATATACGAATGTGTCATCAATCAACCGCACCACAACTTCGTGGAACTTGCCAGTGAAACTTGAAAGGCCTTTCTTCTCAAATCTTTCCATTACAATTTGCTCACTTATTGGTGAACATGGGAGCCATACACATCCCATGAATCTGAATGTAGTGCTGTCCTGAACGAGAATAGGTAGTATCGAGACAGGAAAACAATCATGAAGATACATGTCTACGGATAGAGAATGCGATCATTCATTTTTGTCCTCCTATTCGCTCTTTAACAACTTTCATTTAACATCAACCAGGCGGTATATAGAAGGAACAATGCACTGACATCATACGAAGACAATCAGTCTCATTCTGGTTGGCAGTTTACGTCACAAGTTTCTACTAGATCTTGTGATCTAACATGATGTTCTAATTATCCAACAAGTGGGCTAGATACCGGCTAGCCAGTATGCTAGATGTATGTGACAGAGTCAAATACTACGACAATTAAGGTCTTACGGAATTAGTTCAAGGTATGTGCTTTTCTTATACATAAGACTATTGTTAAATAATGTTTCTAAGTTCATTCAGGCATAGACATCTATTTCCATCTCAAAAAATGTGCAACTCGAATAAGATCTCCGTGGGATATGTCGGGCGTCGCCTCAATTTAATGTACAATTCACTGCTAAAAAGTCAACCCAAAACCTTTCCAAGATTCTAAAGTGATACAAATTGTAACTATACTGCAATATCCTCCTTGCCACAATGCATATTCCATCCAATTCAAAATACCATTAAAACCTCATTTCGTTTCTAAAATAATTAATGCATGTACTTGAAAGTTACCACACGGTCTGCCGTATGATATAATTAGCATCATTGCGCAAATTAACAAAGGGGATATTTATATCCAGCTAATAGATAAAAGGATATGATTTCGGCAATGTAATCTTAATGGCATACTACGCACTACAATAAACCATTCAAATCATCATTTGCTGAAATCACATCACTTTACCTATACAAAGATTATGTAAGTTACATTTATTTTTTAACTGTGGTGATAGTTAGCCTATGGCTTTATGATTTTTTTTTAACCAATATCTACTGGTCTATTGCGTACATGAATAAATAAATGATTGTTATATAA
>JZLH01S0086939.1:8048-17731 GCA_001188425.1 Eucidaris tribuloides | reverse complement strand
TGACCAGGGCGTCGATCCATTTTTCGGATGGGGAGAGGCAAATGTATGAAAATTCCAACATTTGGGCGCAAAATTGTGTATCCATAATAATTAGTCTATCTTGTATATGTATCGATTTATGTTATAGCCCCGAGATGTATTTGGCATTTAGGCCCTATAGCAAACACGGTGATAAATAACTTAGATTATGGAAACCCACCCTGATCTGACTCTCTCCATTTTATCTTGAAGTTCTTTATTTTACCCACCAAGTGGGGAAGGGTTGCCGTTCATTCCCTGAGTTCTGCCCATTTTGCAATTTTCGAAAATAATAATCGTATTTACTCGTTTAATAGTTGTTAACTGAAAGAAAAATGAATTATTACCAAGCTCGTTTATCATTACCATACTCTCGGTGTTTTCACTTGAGTGCATCTGCGCATGCAGATCAATATATTGCGCGTGAACAACGCCAAATTCAAGCGCAGCGCGCGTGTTTCGTTTCCCGATTCGGTTTTGCAATTTTCGAAAATATGAATAATTGTATTTACTTTAAAATATTGGAAAACGAATTATTACCAGGCTCATTAATTGTTACCAAGAATTCAGTATATTTTCGTAAAATATGTTTTCAGTGGATAGAATCTGAGCACGCAGATATATTTTATTGCGCGTGAACAGCAGCAAATTCAAAGCGCAGCGCGTTTGCTGCGCACAGGACTGCACGCGCTTCGTGAGCGCAAGTTATTGCATTTGAAATAATGTGGACAGAAGTCTAACATGTGCATTCCCTCCGTAAATTTAAAGGTAACCTACACAAGCGTTATCTTAATACTTTTTAGATTAAAACTATAGCTTAATTATGCGGCGTCTTAAAAATAAACCGAAATATCATGCGCTCACAAGCAGTCACCAGGATAAAGATAAAGCGTCTTCGACCAGCGTCAGGCCCGCGAAACCGACAATATTTCGGAAACTCTATGATCGGGGTGACTTGCCGATAGCTATGGAACATGACGGTATGGGGAACAGGATATTTTGGAAGGTTAGTAAATTAATCTTGTCAAGAAATTATTATACGTTTCTTTAAATCACTTAACCCATAATCATGTAAAGTAAAACTGAATTTCTGTGTTTTTGTAAAGTTTTTTTTTTTTGGGGGGGGGGCGGAAAGTGCATCCCACTGAATGATTATTCATTAACATCAACCAAAAGCAAATTTCTGCACTCAAACAAAATCTGTCAAACGTTACCGTTCCTGCACACATAAATTTTGAGTCGTCGCCGTTGTCATCGTCACAATATTAATGAAATGATTATCATCATAAAGGTCATGATGATGATAATCATTATTATTATTATTATTATTATTATTATTATTATTAATATTATTATTATTATTATTATTATTATTATTATTATTATTATTATTATTATATTAGTAGTAGTAACGTTAGTAGCAGTAGTAGTAGTAGCATCATTATCATCATCATCATCATAATCATTACCATCGTTATCATTATCACCGCCGTCATCGTCATCATCACATCTACTACCACCATCACCATCACCTCTACCACCATCATCATCATCACCATCATCATCTTCATCACCACCACCACCACCACCATCATCATCATCATCATCATCATCATCATCATCATTATCACCACCACCATCATCATCATCATCATCATCATCATCATCATCATCATCATCATCATCATCATTATCACCACCACCATCATCATCATCATCATCATCATCACCATCACCATCATCACCATCATCATCGTCATCACCCCCAACACCACAATTGACATTATCGTCATCTTTCTCTTCATAATCACAACCACCACCACGAGCGTTTTGGGCATCATCATAAATAATGACTTACCATCATCATCAATTTATCATCAGCATCGTCACTTTCATCATCGCCATCTTCCAAACATCAGTGTCTTTATTTCATACCAACAATCACAAGTTGCATCCTATATTCTATATACCACCAACACCGATTATGTTCACCCCGGTGTCCACCACCTTATGAGTAACGTTAATACAATCATGATTTTCGTTGTTTGTCGATCGTATAAAGTTAAATACCATCACGTCATTCTTGCAGAGAGGAATCGAGAAGCTTGACTACCATCATTTCCTCCCACTCTTCTTCGATGGACTCCGAGAGACCGAACATCCCTATGACTTCTTCACCACCCGAGGCATCCGGGACCTGATGGAACATGGCGGACGAAAAGTCCTCCCCGTGGTTCCACAACTTATCATTCCAGACATATATTTTTAGTCGTCGCCGTCGTCATCCTCGTAATCATCATCATTGTCGTTGTCGTTGTCATGACCTTGATGTTGCCATGACCCTGATGATGATAATCCTTCTATCTTCAACCTCCATCATCATCATTAGCACCACAACCACGCACCATTAACATTCTTCTTCTCCTTCTTCTTATCATCATCATCATCATCGGCGTCTTCATGATCTTAATAAAGTTAATATCATCATGTCTTTCTTGTAGAGAGAAATCGAGAAGCTTGACTACCATCACTTCCTCCCACTCTTCTTCGATGGACTCCGAGAGACCGAACATCCCTACGACTTCTTCGCCACCCGAGGCATCCGGGACCTGATGGAACATGGCGGACGGAAAGTCCTCCCCGTGGTTCCACAACTTATCATTCCTATCAAAGGTAATCTGGTAAAAATTTCAGATTAAAATGTGTTCTATCTGTGCTTGAACAAGGGCCTTAATCAGGACTGTGACGAAAGGAGACAGCTACCACCCCGGGGAAGTGTACTTAATTCTAAATAACAGTGGCTTCGATCCATATTTCAGGGGGAGGGAGGGGAGGGGGCAAAAGTAAGAAAACACAAAAAAAAATTCTTCACGCTCCGCGTAAAAAATTGCAACGTAAAATTTTGCGCGCACATTTGAAAAATGTGTATGTTTAGAAGAATTTTTATATTACTTTTAGTGGTTTTGTAATGCCTTGCACGTATTGCACGTTTTTTTTTGTAACATGCTTGCATTTCGTGTTCAACTTGTCAAATTTATTGGGGGTGCAAAAGGATATGTTTGCCCCAAATATTTTCATGAGGGCCACTGCCCCCTGCCCTAGTCCCAGGATCGACACCCCTGATGAATAATAAAATGATACAAACTGTTATGATCAGTGAGTAATTGCCTATGTCACTTTCTTTAGTGCCGTCATAAAACAATGAAAATATGGGCTGAATACCTCAGTGTGGGAGTGTGGTAGAGCACATGATTCGTGCACATGATTTGATATTGTCTTCTGATTTGCAAATTTGTTTCCAAGTCAGTTTTCTGTTATCTTTATGAACATTGGCAGAAGTTGAGATGAAAATGGGCTAATCATGTTTTATTATATGATGTTGATGTTGGAAGGTCAAGTAAGTAATATGATATCATGCGATACTACTGTATAGAACTACCCATTGAAAATTCATCTGATTTTGTAAAACTGCATTTTTTTATTCCATAGATGCACTGAATACTCGAGATAAGCGCGTCATCTGCAGCACGTTGAAGGCCCTCCAGCAGCTAGCCACTTCAGCCGAATTTGTCGGCGAAGCCCTCGTTCCGTACTACCGCCAGATTCTACCCGTGCTCAATATCTTTCGCAGTTCGAATTGTAAGTTGTAGACAGCTATATAGTGTGTATCAAAAACATTAAGGCAGGTTTAGAGGAAACGTATTCCCAACTATTTTTACATAGAGATTTGTAATTATATAAAGAGCATGCAAGGTTTTCTCTTTCCACTGATCCTCACTCGCATCACTGATGTCATGCATGACCGAGTACATTGCTGTTGGAAGAAATCAATGTCAAAGTACACTTTTTGAAATTTTGGCTAAACTTTGGCTAAATGTGAAGTTAACTCTCATCTTTAACAATGTTATCAGTCCACGTCCTGGCGATTGTTTCCTGGGGTAAGGCGCTATATCCTGCTCCTTTCCCAACTCTTCCTTCTGCTCCTCCTCCTGCTCCTTCTCACGCTCCTGCTCCTCCTTTCCTGCTCCTGATCCTGCTTATGCTCCTGCTCCTTTTCCTTCTGTTTCTGCTACTCCTTATCCTGCTCCTCCTGCCTGTGCTCCTGCTTCTGCTTTCCCTTTCCTGCTGATATGTTCCTTCTGCATTTGCTCCTCTTCCTTTCTTTCTCCTTCCTCTAATCATTTCCTGCTCCTCCTATTCTCGCCTCTTTTCCTGCACCTTCTCCTGCCTCTGTTTCTGCTCCTGCTCCTCCTGCTCTTCTTCCTCGAAGGTACACGGACCACCAAGAGGTGTATCCACGCACTGGCTGAAACTGCAACGCGCTAATCTCGCATCATATAAGGCAACACACGGTGTTAAATCCAACACCCAGTTTTTAACAATGCACCTGTTTGTGTATACCCTCTTAACACTTTCAGATAACTCCGGTGACGGGATCGAGTACGGTCAGCAGAAAGGCGCGAACGTCGGGGACATGATACAGGACACACTGGAAGTCCTCGAACAGAACGGAGGTGTCGAGGCCTTCGTGAATATCAAATACATGATACCGACCTACCAGTCCTGTCTGACCGTACAGGAATAAAACTACTGTCTATTCTTAGAGCCAGAAGGGCGTTAATTCAGTACCCGTTGAGAACCAAACGGACGCTATTACATGTTCAAAGTTAATGGCGTTTATAGCGCCCTTCTGTTTGTCGATGTGTATTGAGTTACAGCCCTTGAACCTTCTGGTTCTTCACCGACGAATTTGGAGAAATTGTACGGGAAGATAAAAATGCTGGTCTTTGTTGGGATGATAAAACTTCGTATCTCATAAACTGACACATTCACACTGTAAAAATACTGAGAACTTTTATAAAAACTTTTCTGTAACACTTCATAAACACTTGAACACGTTAAATCATAAACACATTTAAGTGTTTAGGTGTTCAAAATCATAAACGGGTCAACAAACATTTGTATGAACGCCTAAACACTTAAATGTATTTATGAAACAAATTAAAGTGTTTATGAAGGGTTCCAGAAATAAACACGAACTTTTGATATCATATATGAGATACACAGAATTTCTAACTAAAAGTGTTTATGATTTTCAGATAATCGTGTTCAACTGTTTATAAAGTGTTACAGAGAAGTGTTTATAAAGGCGTTTAGTATTTTTAAAGTGCATGAGAGCAAAAACATGTCCATGGCGCAATTTTTCGCCGCAAGTTATACTCCTTGACTAACAACCAATAATGTAGAAATTATGATAGTAAAACAAACTAACATTTTTTTTATACACAACAGAAGGATAGCCTCCACTAAATAGTAGGATTACATTTAATGTTTTCCTACAAATTTGAGACTTTGTGAGCTGTTTTGTGAAATAGAAAAAGCATACACATTTTCTATGAGATTTGCTGAAATGTATTGTTTAGAAATACATGTACCGTACATGTATATAACTTTACAATATTGACTCTTGTTTTTGTGAAATGTTAATATTTAAATAGAAATATCGCTTGTTGTGTTTTTTACAACGGTATATTTTGTCTTTAACAGTACACAATACTTTTTTAACATGCGTGAAAGTTAAAACTGTATACCGCAAAAGTTGCTGAAAATGTCATTGTTCATTAATGCTCGACTCGTTTTGTCGGGCCCACCGAGGTGGAGGGAGACTGGGGGTCCACTTTGCCGTCCGTCCGTCCCTCCGTCCATCACGCTTACAAAAACTTGATTTAGCTCTGCACTAAATGCTGCAATTTCAATCTAACTTAGATGAAAGATTGATCATACAGTATGTGAAGGTAAATACGAGGTCAAAGGTCACAGCAGAGGTCAACGGCCTTCTCAAGTACAATGTTAAGTTTTTGAGCAAGTTTCTACTATGGCCCATAATTTTACCCTCATTTTCCCAGTTGTGACTAAACTTGGGTGGTAGATGTCTCATAGAGAACTGAAGGTCACCAAAAGGTCAAATGTTACCGGCAGGGGTCAACGACCATTCTGAGCCCAATGTTAATTTTTTTTTAGCAAATTTATATTATGGCCCATAACATTGCCCCCATTTGCCCAATTGTGACCAAACCTGGGTGGTAGATGTCTCATAGGAGCTAAAGGTCATCAAAAGGTCAAAGGTCATCGACAGGGGTCAACGACCTTTTTGAGCCCAATGTTAAGTTTTTTGAGCAAGTTTCTGTTATTGCCCACAAGTTTACCTCCATTTGCACAGTAGCAAATTTAGTGTTATTAATCTTTATGTAGTTCCGTCATTTAAATGTGATTGTCTTAATTGGTGGAAAAAAATTTATATTTGTACGTAAATCCAATTCGAATTATTCTAATAAAAACACACTGAAAGCAAAAATCTTTACTCAGGTTAATGACTTATTGATGTTTCACTAACTGACTCATCATATCAGCAAGGTATTGCTTTTAGATTTTCGTGTTTTCTGTCTGAAATGAAACGCAGATTGGAGAAAAATCACAGAAAATATGGTGCAAAGAGAGGACATAATGTCTGGTTTCTGTATGTGTGTTGTGTATGCGTTTGCGCGTGTGTGTGTTTGTGTGTATATGTGTGTGTATGTATGTTTGTGTATGTTTGTGTATGTATGTGTGTGTATGTGTTTGTGTGTATGTGTTTGTGTGTATATGTGTGTTTACTTGTGTATGCATTTTCATGTGTGTGTACGTATGTATGTATGTATGTATGTATATATACTGTATGTGTGTGATTTTTCGCGCACGCGCGTGTGTGTTTGTGGGTGCGTGTGCGCGTGTGTGTGTGCCTGTGTGTGTTTGTGTGTTTGCTTGTGTGTGTGTGTTTGTATGTGTGTGTGTGTGTGTGTGTGTGTGAGTGTGTGTGTGTGTAGGCTATGTGTGTGTATATGAGTGGGAAACGTGAAACGTTGGAAAATAGTTCATGTTTTGTGTGGTATATATGACTGAACTTAAAAATAAGTTGTTCTGCTTTTCGGTAAGGTCTTACAAAGCCTGAGTAGCTTTTGATTATTGAAATTATCTTCCATTACACGATTGACCACTTTAGATTATGCTCAAATATAATGCGGTATTTTTTGTAAATGTTGTCCATTTTTCTTATTAATAAAAAAAATAACACAACAAAAACACATTTACGCAGACACTCTGTTGTTGCATGATCTTTTATTTAACCACACGATATCACTACATGATGCATTCATTTTCGTTAGTTTATTTTTAATTTTAAGGTGAAAATGCAGAGGAAAATAATACTGAAACAATAGATTATGCAAACATACAGGATACATCATTGGAACAGCTCTTCAGTCCATAGGCGGACACCTTTTGATACTTCTGGGTGGAACGAGTACTTGGGCCAAGTGCTTCCCCCCCCAAAAAAAAACAAGAAGAAAAAGTTCTAGTTGGACAACTTCAAGACAGAGTGAAGATGAAATGTTAATATGCAGAACGAAACAATGCGTGAGGATTTAATAGGTTGCGTGTGTCGCGGAGTATAGTGGTCAGCACCGAAATCATCAATCGCATATACAGAAAAGAATGCTACACATGCGATCGTTAATTTCTTCAAAATCATTCACAAGATGTCATTGGTGATTATTTCATGGGTTAGAACATTCTTTTTCCAACAAAATGATACCATGATCATCAATTTTGATTGAGGAGTTTGGATCTAAGGGCTATTTTTCTGAGGCAATGTAATTTCCTAAATTTGCTATTTTTTAAACTCCAGCGATGATCAGAAGTTCAGAACACCGAAATATTCTCGCGTTACAGTGTGCCATAGAATAATCTCCGCCGAGACAAAGGGCAGGAATACCCTCGCTTTGATAAGGAAGACGATGTGAGCTACATCTCCATTGTCATCGCGGTTTGTCTGCTACGGCACGCTAAGACGCGAGAATATCTCGGTGTTCGGATGACCGCCACTGATGAAAAAATGGGCAAATTTGGGAAACGACATTGCCTCGGAAAAATGACCGCAGGATCCAAATAAATTACTCGAAATCAATGATCACGGTTATCATTGTTGGAAAAAGAATGTTCTAATCGCTGAAACAAAAACCAATGACATATTGCAGATGATGTTGAAGAAATAAGCGATCGCAGGTGTAGCATTCTTTTTGGGCCACCCTGTATATTATTTCCTTTGATCCGTGTATAATGCCAGCATATTTGAGTCTATGGTTTGTTGATGCGAACACCTGATTATGAGAGATAAGAAATTGAAACAGATAGATAAGTCGTCAAATGACATATTTTTTTTTTAGCATCGATAAAAATAAAGATTAACAACTGTGTTTAATATTAATCTCTCCGGGCGGGAAGTTGCGAAAAAAGATCGAATGAAAAATTACAGAATTTAATATTTTACTCCAGTCACACTCTTAAAAATTCCGGGTCAGCCTGACTCGGAGAAAGGATCCGTTGGGGGCACACTGTGGTTTAACCACATTCCGGGTTAAGTTTGACCGAAATCCAAGTCAGGTTGACTCATATTTTGGTCAACCTTGACCAGCAATTTGGTTGAATCTGACCCTTTTCCGAGTGTGCCCCCAACTGATTCCTTTTCCGAGTCAGTCTGACCCGGGATTTTTAAGAGTGCATATAATACGCATACCCAATGACAAAGGGTTATGTGAGCCTTGTCATTTGGTATTTGTATCGTTTTAGGTTTAACGTTAAACTTAGAGTTAGAGTAAGGGTTTGGGTTAAGGGTATGGTTAGGGTATGAGGTTTGTTTTAGATAAGGGTAAGTTTTAATTGACATTAGTGATATTCTTTGGAGCAATTTTAAAAGTCGCATAATGCCTCCCCTTTTTACGTTTTTGGCGTTTTGTTTCACCATTATGTAAAACTATATGCTGTAGCGTGCGCTGAACAGTATTTCTATTAAATAGCAACAAAAACACCGGCTCGCTCACGTGTAACCTCAGTGGGACATATAAGTGCGTCCCAGAAAAAACAGAACCCTAAAACAAAGGCTTATTGTGCAGAAGCAATGGGGTGTATGATTGTAGAAATAAGTTCACAATAAACTTTGACTTATGCTCTTTCAAATGATACATTAAGCAAACCTATTTATCCATGCATCCCTGAGTATCATGAATGTAAAAATTTAAAGTGAAAAACCATTTGTTACGCTTTTTGGCTTTGACACTGTGTACACCAGCTGTCCATCTCTTTCTTTTCATGGAGTGCACAGTGTCAAAGCCATAAAGCGTAACGAATGGTTTTTCACTTTAAATTGTTAAAATCATGGTACTCAGAGATACATGCATGAATACGTTTGGTTAATGTATCATTTGACAGAGTATAAGTCAAAGTTTATTTTGAATTTATTTCTGCTATTATACGCAACATTGCTTCCGCACAATAAGCCTTTGTTTCAGGATTCTGTTTTTTCTGGGACGCACTGTATAGGGAGGATGTACCGGTTCGCTGAGAACATACCTCTTAATTCCAAAGATAAACTTCACTGAAATGACTATAGATTATATTTTTTTCCGTAAAATGAAGACTCGTTGAATAATTAATGAGTTACAGGTCTTTTCTTGATAACATTTGAATTTTGTTTATAGAAAAAAAATTGTACATTTTTTTAAAGGTTATTGATTTGATTTGATTTGAATTTATTTTTTCCACTTTTGCATCAAGAAATTCATGTAAAACAA
>JZLH01S0086930.1:0-15470 GCA_001188425.1 Eucidaris tribuloides | reverse complement strand
AAAATTGATTGAATAAATAACTTACCGAGACGAAGAAAGTGAAAAATAAGGCAACAAGAAAGGGATCCAGCGAGGAAAAGCAACCTCTGCGCGTATCTGATCCCCGAGATGTTAAACAAAGAGGCACGGAAAATAATGTAAGTTGTACATCTCGGAGGAACGGAGCTAGTAGCGCGATACATACCAAACATAGCAGACATTCCATTGTCGCGATACGAGTCGCAGCCATGGTAGTGCAGACTGCGAGCATGTAAATCGGGCTCTCGGAGAGGGTTTCGGTTATTAACCCGACGACGAATATGCAACCGTCTGTCTATACGACAGGGATGTCGATCCTGGAGGATGGCAGGGGCCAGTTGACCCCCCCCCCCCATATGATTGCGAACATAATAGGGCCTACGTTTTGCCCTCAATAATTTTCACAACTTGAAAATTCATAAAACGAAATGGATGAATATTATTTAAAGCAGTGCAAGGCTCTACAAAAAATAATACTTATCACAATTTACAATTTTTCTGCGCGGTTTTTTTTACTTTTAACCCCCCCCCCCCTCCCCCCCGCCCACCAATCCGAAACATGGATCGACGCCCCAGCTACACAACATTAGAAACACGGATAAAATCTTACGGCGTGGGTAGTGGGTATGAAGTACGGAAATGCAAATTTTGGAGGGCAAATTCGTTCTCCCCCCCCCCCACCAATAATTTTGACAACTTGAAAAATTCATGCAAAGTTATGGAAGAATATTATTAAAAGATGTGCAAGGTACTACAAACCATTAAACTAAATAAAAATACTGCTAATCACCATGATCACACACAATTTAAAATATTTGACTCTATGCCTTTTGCATGTTGACATTTTTTCTTTGCTTTTGCCCCCCCCCCCCCATCCGAAACATGGATACGACGCCCCTGTCATACGACATTAGAAACACAGAGAAATTCTTACGGCGCGGGTAAAAATGCAAGAGTTTTCCGACGAAAATGTGGGCTTAATCAAATGTGGAGTTTTGAACATGCACATTATATTTGAGGCTGAAATGATTTACTTTATTTTTATTTTTATTTATTTCCTTTCTGGGGGGGGGGTGTTCATTTGAGTTTGTACGAATCGTATAAATTACAACTGTGATTATTACCTAACGAATTTCAGGCTCAATCCAAAGCAGAAAGTTCAGAGAAACATTATAACTGAATGTTTGAGAAATATCAAGCAAATATATTTTGTCAAGTTATTATCTATTATTATTATGATCATTACAAATTGGCAACACCTCATTTTTTCTATAGAAACATCCCGCCACTCGTGTGTACAGTGTTTCAGTTTGTTCACTTTTTATTTATTTATTTATTTACTTATTTATGTATGTATTTATTTATTTATTTATTTATTTATTTATTTATTTATTTATTTATTTATTCATTCATTTATTTATTTATTCATTTATTTATTATTTGCTTATTTATTCATTTATTTATTCATTTATTCATTAATTTATTTATTCATTCATTTATTTATTTATTTATTCATTTATTTATTCATTTATGTATTTATTTATATATTTATTTATTTATTTATTTATTTATTTATTTATTTATTTATTTATTTATTTATTTATTTGTTCGTTTATTTGTTTATCTATTTATTTATTCGTTCATTCATTAGTATATTTATTCATTTTTTATCGTAAATCATTGGGAAATGTAATATTCGTGCAATCAAAATTATAACTGTATCATTCAAAACTTTTCGTTCCCCGGGATATATTATGCTTTAGCCAAAGGCCCCCCCCCCCCCGGTGAACTGCACTTGCAATCAAGCAATCAAGGGATTAGGCCTATACCAATCAAGTAATCAAAATATGTAAACAAACAAGCATTCAATCATTCAACAAATCGATCACATGACAATTGACAAATCAACTAATAGTAGACTAGCAACACTGCAAAGGCTTGGAGCAGAAATTTCATATGACGAGTTGAGGGGGGGGCAAAAACACCCAAGGCAAAATAATAATAGGCCTACCCTCGCGCGGGAGAAAATGCCATAAGGACACATTAACACAACAAAAGAAGTAACTACCCCCTTTTTCAAAATACCATAACTTTTTTACAAATGGTTTTGAGCAAAATTATTTGGCAAGGGTGTTCCTGCACTCACTGACTAACTTCTGTGTGAAAATGTGATTGATCCGGCAAGTCATGCATGAGTTAGCTCAAACTATAGGCAAAAATGTCACTTTTCAAAAGTCACAAGGGTCATTTGGGGGATTTGTGATGCAGAATTTTGACATATTCTGTTTCTGTTGAATGATTAAGGCTGTTTATTTTAATCATCTATCGTTTGACCCCCTTACACCTCCCCTGGCACTTTTTGCATATTTATGAGCTCAATTTGAAAATGCCCATCCTTCCTCAATTTTGAAATTATAAAATCCATTAAGTTTATTCAAAAAAAAATTGAAATCCGATATTTTTCAGCAAAATGTATCTTTAATGTAACATTAAAGTGAGAGGGTAACATTGTGGAGCTTCAATTTAAAAAATTGTCAAACTTTGATATCTGAGCTATACAAAAATACAAAAGTTTGGAAAGTTACACTGCCAATGGCAAGTTATGCATGAATAAACAATTAAAACTCTGAGTTTTAATAGCCTAGGTGTACACACAGTAAGTCTATGGGAGGAAATGGGCAAGTGAATCTGGTCAACTTACGATTTTCACTTTTTTAAAACACTAAATAAACATTTTGAAATACATTTTTTTCAGGGCTTCATTTTTAGACCTCATCAAAGACACTGATAGTATGGGGAATCACGTGGCTCAGATTTTTTTAACTGTGGTAAATGTTAGCCAATACCTTTAAGAGCTTGTAACCACATCATGGTTGAGTGAGCACACTTTATAAATAAAGTTTAAAAATGTCATTATTTACCATTATTTTTGGCATAAGAGATTTTTACTCCTATGAGTTTTGAAAGTGACATATTTGTGTTTAATGCAAGTTCACTCGTTGTCTTCTCTTGTTTTGTGTTTCTGTTATCTTTTTTCGTCATATATATTGCGAAAAACGCCTTTATTTTTGTGCATAATATTTGCTTATGGGACCCATGTAATACAAGCGTGCTTTTAATTTAGGTTCCACCACTTTTGTTTATATATTTTGTACCTTATTGTTTCGCTGTTCTTAGTAATGAATTTATGTAATTATACATACACTCAGCATTTCTTATAGAAATATTTAAATGTATATCAACAATTGTGATTGTGATGAAATATTTTTGCTCATTTGTAGCACTCATATGTAACTGTAGAAATGAAAATAATTGCATTATTGTTTCAATACATTAGAATTGTATGATATATGTATACATTTATATCTTATGCGTTTTTGTTCATATAATCTATATGATAAAAGTGGAAAAAATAAACTCAAACCGGCATACATGGCTTGACTGATCACTCACATTTTCACAATTTAGTCAATGAGTGTAGAAATACTTCTGCCAAATTATTTTGCTACAGCTCATTTCGTTAAAAAGTTATGATACCAGTAGTTCGAAAAAGGGGATAGCTACATTTTTGTTGTGTTTATATTGTAAAACGTGGAAATTGTGACTTTAAAATCCCCTTTGGGATCGTTAAAGATTAATCATCCATTTTCATCACATTTATCCTTTGAATAGGTTTGCCGTTTACAAAATCTATCACAAAAGTGAAATAATACATAAAAGATATTAGGCCTACATTTTACAAATCGAGGGACGGGGGCAATGCCCCCTGAATAAATCAAGGGGGACAGTTCCCCCCATCCCCTTCTCCCTCCGGGAGTCCTCCTCTTCCTCCTCCCTCTCTCTCTCTCTCTCTCCTCCTCTTCCTCCTCCTCCTCAGTTCCTCCTCCTCCTCCTCCTCTTCCAGGTCCTCCTCTTCCTCCTCCTCTTCCTCCTCCTCCTCCTCCTCTTCCTCCTCCTCCTCAGTTCCTCCTCCTCCTCCTCCTCTTCCTCCTCCTCCTCTTCCTCCTCCTCCTCTTCCTCGATCCTCCTCCTCCTTCTCCTCTTCCTCCTCCTCCTAGCTCCTCCTCCTCATCATCATCATTAATCATTCATTAGGCCTATCCCTCCTCCTCTAGCTCATCATCATCATTATCATTATCATCATCATCATCATCATCATCATCATCATCACTAACAACACCACCACCCCACGATCATCATCGTCGTCGTCGTCGTTGCTGCCGTTGTCGTGGTCGTCGTTGTCATCATCATCATCATGATCATGATCATATTCACACCCATGCCACTGACGGGAGTTTCCCATACGATACGAGCAAACATGAACCACTTACATCATTAATTTGGACTGAATCCACATTAGATCCACGTAAACATAATCTGAGCCAGCGGCGATTAATTTACGCATCATCACAAAGTTAGATCATGTGATCACAAAAAAGTCAACAACAAACTATTGTAGTTTGTACGTGCGATGCGAGGAACAAGTTATATGAAATGTTCTGCAGGTACGTAAACGTGAATAAGATTATGACTAAATATAAGTAAAGTCGTGTTTACATTATATGCTGCTACCAGAATATGTATTTACTGATAAAAATAAAGAAATGTTGTATTTGCAGAAGTTCGGTGATTTCCACCACACCTGTTCATTTCGTATTGCACAGCCACAGGATCAGTTTAGTCCCGCGTATTGAAGATCGCGTAGGTGCGGGTGGTGTAAGTTTTAATGTCGGTGTTCACCCATGCACCACGAACTTTGGTCCATGATATTCATGTCTAGCCTGATCTTCAACCAGACGTATAATGAATTCAGATATTCACAGCTTGGGGAAAGTGCAGAATAGCGGAATGACGTCATTTCTAAAAATAGGATGGATGCGGAGCCTCCATCCTATTTTTAGAATGTCTCTTATATAAAGCGATTTGAGGCCTTCGGCTAGGGAGTGCGTTTGGGAGCCTAAAAACGCGAAAATCGGATTCGCCGTCAAAAAGTAGTAACCTACAGAAATCTGTTGGTTGTTTTTTAATTTGGAGCCCAAAATCCCGCGATAACGCCGTCAAAAAGAAAATAAAGCAAAATCCAGAAAAATACGGAACTATTTTCATGACGTAACCCTACTTCCGTTTTGACGTCACGACACTTCCGGTGAAAACTTGTTTTGAAGCTTGCGAGGAGGTGAATGCCCTGGTCGCTCTGACAACAGATGCGCGCAGGCGCATTTTCTTTCTATTAACAGTACAGGTACGCGCTCGGCGCGCGGGCCTCTTAGCATTGAAGTATGCGAGTGAACGCGGTGCGCTAGCGCGCAGGCCATCCCTGTGATATCAACCGTAAAATTTACAAGTATGAAGTTACGTGTGGCAATGCCGACTCGTGATAAACTGGATTTTTTTTGGAAGTTTTGGCGACAATTCCGTACGAACCACTGCTGTCACGGAAATCACCTCGATGCCAGGACTAATGCGGACGGGGCGGACGGAATAATGACTCAAATCAGACCCAATCTAACGACGAAATCGTCGAGGTTACAACCCGCTGATCATCATCTCGCTTGCAAGTTCTGCTACGTGATTTACACAAACAGTGCGACTGCGAATCATTCTAAGCTTCGTCAACGCGGATCTCACGGAGAAGAAACTACGATATTTACCCCGTGACTGACGAAAACGTCACGAAAATCCTGCTCTCTCATTGGTCATCAGTAAAGTGCAAAATGCCCCACAGCTTTGCGGTGCATAAATCCCTCCAATGCTACATCAGACTCATCAGTCATATTTTTAATTTCCATGACCATGTTTTACTTTTAGTTTAATGACAAATCCACACAGTGCAGTCGAGTTAAATCACGCTTGGGACACCCGTAGTATGGGGTAATACAGAGCAAAAGATGCTGTATTACCCCATAGCTCAGCAACCGTAGCCGGACCGTCGTCTCCTTTCACAATGCGGGACACCCTCGCCGGTCATCCACAGCGGATGGCAGAAATCGCACCCGCACCCCGTTGATACCAAAGCTTGCGCGCACGGCACGTGCGCCCATCAACCAAGCAAAAGTCGCCCGAAGGTTGTCCACCAAGATTTCACTGACAGGAGAATTATCGGTAAGTTGAAATTCAAATTTAGAACTCAAATTCAAACTTTTGAAAGGACGTTTCCCACTGAAATGTAATAAATGACAGCTTTTGTACACTACGTAAATGTTTCATTCCTCAAAATCAATGTATTGCAGCAAACTGCAGTCCAAACCACCGCTACCGCGAGCGATCGTAAAAGGCGACGGCCTTCACTACGGCTCGCTCCCAAGCGTGGCTTGGGAGTGATCCATAGTGTAGACCGTAGACCGGCGCCTTTACAATCGCTCGTGGTAGCAAGTGGTTTGGACCATTGTTTTGCTGCAAGACATGAATTTTGTGGAATGGAAAATTTTTGTTTTGTACAAAAGCCTCAATTAATTACATTTCAAAATGTCCTTTTGAAAGTTGGAATTGCCTTTATTTGCTGCAAAGTTGACTTACCCATACATTCGTCTGTCCATTAATTCGTGGTGGACAACATTCAGGCGACATTTGCTCAGTTGACTGGCGTGCGTGCCCATGTCGTGTGGTAGCTGAAGAATTGGTATCAATGAGATGTGGGTGCGATTTCTTCCGTGCGCTGTGGATGACCGGCGAGGGTGTCCCGCATTGTAAAGGAAGACGGCGAGACGGTCTGGGTACGACTGCCGAGCTATGGGGTACATGTAACACAGCATCTATTGCTCTATACTACCCCATAGTTCTATGGGTGAGTTAGATCTAAGTCGTGAACGCCACACCTGAAATAAATGCACTGCTACAGTTGTTATGTAAAAACCCACACAAGGGGGTGCTTTCTCTACATAAAAAATACATAGATCTAAGTCTGACCTGTTGCATTTTGTTCTGCATGTCAAAACCTACAAAATGAAATGAGGCACCCTTATAATATTAAGTAATAAGGAAGTTATAGTAAAAAGAAGGCCTGGCTGTGTATTATAACTCCCATAGAAGCAGTTCTATTTGTGTGTGCGAATTTCCCCCAGTGAAATGTACTGTAAGTGGACCTGAGAAGAGCTTTACGGTGAACAAACGTGACAATGCTGTACCTGAACGCATGTGTAGACACATTTGTGAACAGCAACTATCCTAATAGAACTACTATATAAACCACTCAAAATGAAAATGTAATCAATTTTCAAATAGGCCTACCATTCACCATAATTTGGTGATGGTTTCCTTGAATTTTTAGAAAAATGTCTCCAAGTCACCCAAGATTTTTGATCGGTTGATGACAGCCCGCTCAAATGCTAGTTGCTTCAGGTTAGGAAATAACCCAGGGCGACGGGCGACTTAGCCCTTGGCAAAGCCAAAATCGCCCCCTAAAATCCCCAAACCCAACTCTCTGGGGCGACCATTTCCTTCAGAATCGCCCTCAGATTTGCTACAGAAAATTTCACATTATTTTTTTTATTATGGCATTGAAACAAAATTATTAAATGGTTGCTTTTATGGATGAAGCACTGGCTAAAACATTGGCAATCTTTCATTGCATTCTTCAGAATCTGATGTGCAACAAAAAAGTAGACGCCAGTGGTAGAAAAATAGCCCCCAAAAATTCAAAAATAGCCCCAAGGCTCTAATAAAATTCGCCCTTAAAAAATAAAAATTAATTCCTAAACTGAGTTGCTTGTACAAAACCTATGGATGTCTCTCGCTGCAAATTCTCATATAAACTGCTGACATGTACCCAGAAGGTAATCAGAAATCTTAAAAGGTTAAACTTATACTAAGTATCTAGGTTCTATGCACACAAAATGCAGTCATGCTCACAAACTCATTCACAATAAGAGCTCATTGTAAATACAATAATGAACTGAAATTTCACAGTTAACCCATTGGAGACTAAGTACGAGTTAACTCATGTTTGAGTCTACGGAAAATGCGTGTTATAGCGAAATCAAATCGTCTCCAACAGATTAATATATAATGTGATGTTGAAAGCAGGTATTAATCCTTAACCCCCCCCCCCCCAGTCCCCATTGTGTTTGCCATATTTAGCATACGTTGTAGTTGTGCACTTCATCTGCGGTATAACCACAAGCCAAAATACTGAAACTATTTATTTCATATCTATGATTTGTGAATGTGATTATAGAGGATCTAGTGTACTGGTTGATGCTGGAAAATCATTCATCAAAATTCTCCATTTCATTGGTTTCCAGGTGAAAGTATATATGCATTTGCCATTATAATGTGAGGCTAATTTCACTTCATATATAACAAAAAAAATAGTTGCATGATTGGCAGTTTGAATAGGTGAAGTTCCATCTAAGTACCCCTCAGTTGCAATGTCAACAATTAACATTGTCCCACATATTGATTTCTGTTATAGTACTTTGTCAGCATTGGGGATTTATGTAGAGGATTTGTCAAAAAGAGTGTTCTGCTGTTTTCAACTACTCTCTCCTGTACTACATGTATAGTGACATGTTCAGAATACTATCTGTTCACAGAAGGTTTGGAAACAGCTGATATTGAAATTATGTTATTCTGCAACTAAATCTTATCTTTAATTTCAACAATCTATTCTGGTCTTGTCTTTTTCATAACCAATTAGAATGACTAGTATTTGCCGTGAAGAAGTCTGCTCCATGCAGCACTGACAGCCATTTTCTAGAATGGATAGCCCAAGTTACCCGTCAAAGCCAGAGGAAACCAGTAAAGCTCCCATTGCAAGTCACATATTTGCCGAACTGAAATCACACCATGAACTGCTAATTCCAATAAGAGGGTCTAAAAGATTGAAGGTAAGATTTGTTTTGTTTTTTATTTAGTTTATTTGATTTATTTGGTAATTCAATAGTTCCTTATGTTTAATCAATTATTTTATTTCATTTATATTTGCTTATGTACATGTATGTAGGCCCTATGTATTATTTATATATTTATTATTTTTGTCTTTTTTTTCCTCCCTAGTACACTTGCATTGCCTGCTCCCCGCATTATATAGCAGTGGGGTCATCCTCCGGCGGGTTGTATGTCTTTCAGAGAGATAGCCTGAAATATCTCCAGCACCTGAGCAACAAGGTTTGTGATCGTATGTGTGTGCTTGTATTTAACTCTAAACATGTTAAGTCTTTTTGAATGATGCCAAATTGAGCAAGTTTTGGAGTACAGTGTCAACTTCATATAGCTGTAAACTGTTATGGACAAACATTATAGATAAAGTACATGTATCTGCTTTCGAAATTCGAAGAATGTTATTTCTATTTTAAGATTGGTAAGCTTTTGAAGTTAGAACGTTTTTGTAAAGTAATATATTTTAGAACAGAAGATATTCAAAACTACATTGAATATGTGCAGGAATACTCTCATTTCACTCAAAATATGTAATAAAATTGTATAAAAATTGAGAAAAATGATTGAAAATATCCAATGTAAACCAGCAGTTTTATGAGTGATTTAGTGAGGGCTATCCCTATGCTATATAAAAATGATAAAACAAATCATATTACTTCCATACAATTTTATATTATTGGCATGTATTCAAAAATAAAAAAATAAATTTTCAAAATGATGGATTGATTCAAATTCTATGAAATCAACCACCTCAAAAAGAAGCATTATGGTAGATATATTTTTTCCAGGTTGCTTATGTTTGATATGTGACTAAAGTTCCATGCCAACATCTTCAAGTTCAGTATTTGATGTTTTGCTTATTTGTGTTTTCTATATTCTCACAGGAGGGATCTCTCACCAAAGTTCTCTTCTCCCCGGACGAAGATGTTATAGGTATTGCTACAAGGTACGTATATTTTTTTAACGTCCTTACTGTGATGCAGCTCTCCAGGCAAAAATTGGAGAAGAGGTAATCATTCTATTGAAATATATTTAAGTCAAACTGTTGTGATATTGCATTGAAGACAAACCAAATAATTGACCCAAATTTCTCATTTAGAAGAAATTATACTTATTTTTCTCCTAACATGAAAACCACACAATTTTGGTGACCTTCACACAGTGTCTTGCTATTATGAGAGTATGTTTGAAATAAATCCTCAACCCTGTCTTCACAATTTTATAGTGAACACTGTATGCACACCAAAAAAAAAAAAATGTGTTTAATACTCTCAAATTAGAACCATATGTTTCATATTGTCACAAATTCTGTCGAGGAGGTTACTTGTCTTTTAACTCTTAATGTTACCCCATCCTGAAGCCATAGTGCCACTGTGTTAATCACCAATGTGTCAGCCTCTAATCTCCCCTGTGCAGGATTTGTTTGGAAACTGTAAAATAGATATTCCAGTTTGCGTGTAAACATGACATAGGCACTGCAGTGAAGGCTTGGTAACAGTACAATAGTAAGCCAGTGGATGCACAATAATAATACACCAGTTCAGCCATGTAACACGTGTGTGTACACATTCATTTGGCAGGTACTGAGTTTAAGCTGAGACACTTTTTTTCACATTATTTTTATTTACACCACAGTCGAGGCACCGTCATTGTCTGGCAACTGAACGTCACCTCTCGCCAGAAAGCGGAGCGACTCGTGGCGTCCACCTCTCACCAACACCGTCAAGTCACCAGTCTCTGTTGGGATGACTCCGGTTTGCGTCTCTTTTCGGCAGACGACAAGGGTCGCATAACGGTCACCAATGCCGATAGTAACAAGGTAAGCCACGGTACAGAAATATTATAAAGTAACATGTAACAAATCCATACTGTAAAACATCTGATTGTAACTTATGGATTATGAAGTGTCAGCCAATGCATCTTGGCTGAATAGAAGGATTTATTGTGTGACGTTCAAAATTTCAGCTTAAAGTGATAAGCTAACATTTACCACAATTAAAAAAATCTCAACTACATGATTCCCCATGCTACCAGTGTCTTTAATAAGGTCTAAAAATGAAGCCCTGAACAAATTGTATTTCGAAATGATTATTTAGTGCTTTAAAAAAGTGAAAATCGTAAGTTGGCCGGATTCACCTCCCCATTTCTTCCCATAGACTTACTGTGTGTAGATCTGGGCTATTTTTACTCGCCCCCAGTATTGTTTACTCATTCATATCTTGCTAGTGGTAGCATAAACTTCCAAACTTGTGTATTCTGGTGTGTTTATTTGTCCATTCAAACACTACTATATAGCTCAGATATCAAAGTTTGACAATTTTTTAAATTGAGCTCCACAATGTTAGCCTATCACTTTAATCTGACAACAGTTTCATAGTATTTACATCAAAGTTTTAATCCTCCCTTTAATGCCATGCACAGGAATGCGCTAATCATTTTTCTCCCTTTTTCTTGCCAATGACTTAATATGCACCAGACTAAACATGAGCATTGTATTACATGTGTTTGCTTTATCTATCCTAGACTAATTATACACCATTTTAAAGCTTTGAGTCTCTACTTTAAAATGTACCTATACCCTAGAAATCAAATTTGTGTACAAGGAGAATACAACAATTGTACAAATAATCACAATTCATTTGTGTTAGCCCATGAAGTACTCCACATTTTGATAAATCAGATCATAATGTGTACAATAATTGGGCACTTGTGCTCTGCTCGATTAAGTTCTGCACTGGAAGCACCGATTTCTATACACGTACGCTCGATACATTGGTTGCGTGTGTTAATGATCAAGATGTATACGGACAAATTATCGATAGTGCAATCGATCGATTGATAGAATCAGTTGATTGACTAGTCTGTTGCAAGTCATTTTTTGTTTTTACGTACTGTTTGAAATTTACACTCAAACCCCAATCAACAAAAATTGGGGTGATGACAATTGCTAATACTTTGCAAAGGGCATGCCACAAATATATTATACTTATATAGCAAACAAATTATCCAGGGTATTGGTACACTTTAAGACCGTAACAAAACACAATATCTTATTTTCCCCACGTATTCCACTTTGGTGCATTTGTTATACAGCTTTCAAATACAAATACAAAATACTGCAGGATAATATCTCCACCTCTTTTCATACAGGCTTCTGGAATCTTCAAATTCCAGTCAGAGTTGGTTCTGGATGTGGATTCCAGCGTTGTCCAGATGGATTTTGCCGAGGAGAAGCTCCTGGTGTCCACACTCTCTCGATGCTACCTGTGCGACCCCAAAAAGTAGGGTGAAGTTGTTGTTTTAATCATTTCTGATAACCAAATGTATGCCAAGTACATAATTTCACCTTGGTTACTCTCAGAGGTATGGTGTAATTATTTGAAACTTTGAAGTGTTGTGTGATATTTGATGTATGTGTTGAAGGTGATATCGCCATATGTTTTGATGATTTAAATAGTTGAACATTGTGCAGTAGTAGTGGTAGCAGTAGCAGGCCGCAATGTAATTATTATGTTATTATTTATTTTCATGATTTCCTTGAAATTCTGCAGGCATTTGTCATTCCAGATTGGTTCAAAGTTGAGGTAAGTTATTCAATTTGTTTGTATTTCTACATCTGTAACAGCAAGATGCATAGCTTGTAATCCGATCTGTCTAAATGTTCTCTGGAATAGCTTTGTCACTATGAGTTTGTTACAGGAGAATATTCCACGGACAAAATGTGAATTCATTGAATGCAGAAAAGTTGTAGGAACTAATAAGTGAAAGTTTGAGCTAATTTCCAGAATTCATTCAAGAGTTACAGTTTTTCAAAGTTTGATTAAATCCCCAAATGTAATGCATTTTGGGGAATTTTTTGTTACTGAGACAACTGTTTCATTGAAACTGTACACAAATTTCATAACATTTTACTTTGTCTTCCCGCAAATTCAACCCTGTTGGACTTGTCACTCACGTACGTTATAAGTCAGATTCTTGCCTTTGGAAAGAGCTTTATTGCTGTTTGAGAAAAGTGAATTTTTTGTATTTTTCCAATTAAATAATTGTTTTAATATGACATCACAACACTGAACTTGATATTATCCAGTAAATTTGTTCACTTTTTACAGGGATGGTGCCTATGGGGCCTGCTTTCTGAAGAAATCCACAGCTGACAAACCATCTATCTTGTGTGCCAGGCCTGGCAGCCGCATGTGGGAGGTTAGTCTCTAGTTTGGAAGAGAAGTGGCAAGATTGGAAGAAATCCTAAAGTTAGGACACAATCTTACAAGAATCAAGTAGATCTATACTGTTATAGGTTTCTGCTGTACAATTATCAGAAACTCTTGTGGTATTCAATTTTGTTGTGTAGATTTTTATAGGATCAATTTCTATTAAGGCTAGAGATCTATTCACTATTGGTAAATTAATGCTTTTTCTACTCATATAAAAATAAAATCAAGACAAATCCTTCCAGCCTGATTCTATACAATAGTTAGTGTATATATTGGTATATGTTTCAACTCATTTGGTTCTTGAGGTGTAGTTTACTTCTCCCAAACATATAATTGCCCGTTAAAGGCAGGGAATCTCTTTTGCATGCCTAAAAATTAACATTGTGAAAATACAATGGCATTGAGAAGAAAATGCCATCTGGGAACCTCCAGCAAAATACAGGAGCTAAAAACTCAGTTTTAGTGGAATTATAGTGACTGTTAGACTTTGATTTGAATTTTTTTCTCGCGAGGAAAAAATTCCTACCATAGAACGTACGCTACGCTAAACGGCTATTGTTTATCTTTCGCATTTTTCAAATTCTACGTAATCACTGATCCCCAGATTTCACAGACATATCCTTCATCAATAGCCCAAGGGCATGGGTTATCTTTTCCTGGTTTGTGGGAATGTTTGCAAATGAGATCCACTGCCTTTAAAGACACTATATAACACTGGAAGACCCGTTTAAAAAATTGTCGAACTTTGCTATCTGACATTATCAAGTAAATACCCTGGAACACAAAAGTTCAGACAGTTATGCTGTCACTAGTAAAATATGTACGGATACAAATTGGCACATTAATCATTCTCAGCCGATAGAAAATTCTGCAACACAGCTGTCTATGGGGGAAAACTGGAATGGTCTTTCAATGATTTTCACTTTGTCAAAGCACTCAATGATCGTTTTAAACTGCTATTTTTTCAGGGCTTCATTTTTAGACCCGTTTCAGCGACATTGGTAGCATGGGGAATCATGTAGCTCAGATTTTTTTAAACTGGAAACAATGTTATACAATGCCTTTAACCTAGTCCTGAAAGTTTTCTTTGCAGCAGAATTTTGTTACCATGACATTTGCTTCAGTGACAATAACTCTGACGATTGTTTCACACACTTGCCCTAATCCTAACCCATCCCCTGAACGCCTAACATTATTCTGATCCTGAAAACCTAATGGCAACCATAACCCTTACTTCGTTTCCTTTTCTGATGTTATTTGCCTTGGAGCAAATGAAGAGTATAGAATAAGAAGTACTTAAATCACATTTTGACGAAATTGAGTTAGTGATTGTTTTGAAGTCATTACATGCTGGGAAATTTTTTGACAAAATTTTGGTCAAATTGGCCCTTCCTTAGTAGGGGTCAGGGGGAGGGGTTAGCCGGGGTCGAATTTTTAACTTGGTCTAATTTCTTCAAAATGTATCTCAAATTACTCAACTAGTTACAAGGATTAAGGAAATATATAATCTATCACGTATTTTGTGCTTTGTTGATGAGATATGGGGTCACTTCCAGTCAAAGGTCAAATGAGTCAATTAAACACTCAAATTGACAATTGCATATCGGATTGTCCGTCTTATGGAGGACATTCCAAAATATAGACAATCAAGTGTTTTTGACATTCATGTATTCGAGAAATGCATTTGTTTTCCTGAGACTATTGTTTTTAGAAAATGAAGTACTTAAGTCCACAATATTGATTATTGGTTATTGGAAATTGACAAGTGTGACAATGTTTGTTTTTGTCCTATATTCATCTTTTATTGTGTCAATTGACTTCACCAACTTTGGATGTACAACTCAAACAATCTGTAGACAAATTGAGCCTTTGTTTCTCAAAAGTAGTATTATGTGACTTCGGTACTTCTTATTCTAATGCTTTCTCACTGGATTTTCTGCAGAAATCAGAGAATTAGGAAGAGGTTAATTCCATGATGATACCCGCTATGCTATTATGTGAATAGTATAAATGTGTGATAGACTTATATATGACTGTGCAATTCAGGGAATGAAGTATGGCTGGGGGTTTGCAGATCAGCAATTGAGGCGACCAGAATTAATGAGACTTTAGTCAAGTATGTACTATAATACTACAATGAACTGATTTGATTTCAGACTTTAAACTTCAAAGGTCAGTGGGCCGTGTGCGTGTGTGATTATGACTTGTTACACATAAAAACTGCTGATAAGATTTCAAACCGTTGGAGACTAAAAACTACTTCTTTATTTTTTGTGTTCACAAAATTTAGCATACACATTGGTTTTGGGTTGAAGATGTGCAAGACACATTGGAATGTTTCTGGAGACTGTGTTGCCATGG
>JZLH01S0086916.1:14294-29776 GCA_001188425.1 Eucidaris tribuloides | reverse complement strand
ATTCCAGGAAGTAGAATGATGTCTTGAATTACTGTATAGGTCTCCGAAATTATTTGGATATGGGTCACTTCGTTTCTCGAAAATCTGAATTATATGGCAGAAGCGAGTAAATTTTCAATTGACAGGACATTTCCATTTTGACTGTGTATGCGCTCTATAAAAAACTGTGTTTATGTATTATTATTATTATTAATTATTAGTAGTAGAGTAGTTAGCTAGTAGTAGTAGTAGTAGTAGTAGTAGTTATTACTTTATTATTAATTATTATTATTTTTAATTTTTTATTATTTTATTATTATTATTTGAATGACAGAGTAACACATCATTTTGATTTGTGATATTATTCGTTATTTTATGTTATTTGTCCATCGATGATACAAATATTATGTTAAGTTGTGTAGCTTTGCAGGCATGATAGATACCTTTTTGCAGGATAATTCACTACAAGCAAACCAGTAATTTTTTCAGGGTATTTGATTGATATGTATATGAGTTATTAATCTTTAAGACTCACTTTTTATCATTCACCCATCAAATGAATTGTTATTTTTCCAGAGCACCGTAACAAGCTGCTCCTACAGTAGGCTAGTATTGTCGTCACGGTGAAGACCGAAGGTACTTCACTCTCCGTTTACATGTAATATCACATGCAGATCGCTCACCCATCACCAAAAATGTTACGATCAATCTTTCAAGATGGGTGAAGTCATCTCAAAGCAACAACACAACACTTGTGTCTCCACTTCCAGAGTATGTACTAACTTTACTGCCAACGGCCAGCATTGAGCTTGGTAACTACAGCGGTGGCCTCCGGAATTAACTGTCGCGGCGTATGTAGTTAATGAATGATTAAATCGTAAGAACTTGGATCTACTTTGACTTTGAGGTTTTCCCAAGTGTGACACGGTCTTGGAAGGTTGCCAAGTTCCCACCGTATTAAAGGTAGCTGCAGTTGCGGTTCGGTCTGGGAAGGTGAACTGCCAACAATAAAGATGTCCTGCTTAAACATTGGTATCGAGGTCTAAAGTTGCACACGTAAAGGTGCATCCAATGAATGGTTTATTGGTGAGAAGCTGGGGGGGGGGCGGCCAAATGATGTAACCATGGCTTATTTTTCAATTTTTATACAGTATTCATTAACGTTCGATGAAATAATATAATTGAAAATATGTTTATTCTCACCATGCCTAGGAAACCCGTTTTTTTAGCGTATTTTTTCAAAGAGTATATTGACTAGGGAGTGGGGGGGGGGGGTATCCCCTCTCATACTCTCCCGCTCAGTCACTTCGCTCCATGCAAGGATGGACTGGTGAGTGAGTGAAGTGGACTAGTGTTGCAGATAAGTGCGAAAAGTCGTAGTCGCGAACTGGCCTACACCGGAGTCGCGGACTCACTATTCGGAAGGCAATAGTCGACTTTTTTCACATGTTATTTGTATTAAAAAACTGAGCTCAAAAGACGCGTACAAAATTGAACAGAACTACCATCATATGTTGTCATGAGAAATGATGATTGTGTATGTGTACGGATTGACTTTTGATCTTTTTGATCATCTTTTATTTCTTTCCTTTACGTATTTTCATTGTGACTGTATGACTCGACCATAATCTATCATCAAACATAACTGCCAAAATGTACTTTGATCAGCCTATAATCGTGCAATGCTATCATACATGTGTTGCCGTATACGTTGCGACTCCGACTGCGACACCCATGCACCCCACACCACCAATCTTGAACACATAAGACGTTGAACACCGATAGTCGACTAATAGTCGGAGTCGCGACTATTGGTGGGCGACTAGTCGACTCTCTAAAATGCTGAAGTCGTGCAACTTACAGTTTTCACATAGGCCTACTTCTTGTACATCTTTTTGAAAACCTGACTGTAATAATCTTCATAAAATATACCTCGGAAATATGTAATTACCACGCCTAGAATCACGTCTTTTCTATGCGTATTTTCAAAAAGTTCCTACCGTGGGAGGGGGTATCCCCCTCCCACACCCGCCCCCGCTCGGTCGCTTCGCTCCTTGTTTCCGTCAAACCCCCTCCCCCGCCGTAGCCCACCTAAAAAAAAACACGCTCTAGGACCGTGCATGCTTGTAGGCCAACAATCGTGTTCTTTTACAGAGTTGGCAACTATCAAAATTGCAACAGCTATACCGTCATTGGGAGTGAAACCCTGGTATCCCACCGCATCACACTCTCTTCATGCTCGTTCGTTTCGTTTCTTCATTTCTTCGTCTGAGCACCACGTTTATATATCATAAGTAGCAAAGTATTTGGTGTAACGATGGCATGTATTTGAAATTTGCGAAGATTATTTTGGGGTGCATATTTATTTTCATAATTATGTTTCCAAGTTCATGCGGGGACACCCCCCCCCCCAAACTTGGTCGCTACGCTCCATCGGGCTTGGTCACTTCGTTCCCTCGGAATGATTGAGCCCCCTCCCCATGTATTTTGACTCATTACGCCACTGTCCCAATGTGAGGTGCCAAGTTGAACCTATTTCTCTTATAAGTTGTGTACAGTACATGTGATTTCAAGTTTTGGATTAGTGTTCGTGTTACTGTTAGTAGACTTCAAGAGCCGTTAAACCGAACTCCAACACTGCGACTCGGATTAACGGCCACTATCGATTCTGTAATCGATAGCTTAACACGAGTTCTAACACGAGCGTGACGTCACATCCCTTGTACGACGATCATGAAAACCGCAGAAAACCTGAAGAGATGTTTTATTTCTTGATGAATTATAAACAATCTTACCCCAAATGTAACACTGTCGGACAGGCATGTACTTCCCTCTTTATTTCATGTATTTGACTCATTTCATTATAGTTCTTTCACAATCTAAAATATTGTACTTTTTCTTGCCGCTTACCGCACGCCATCGCGCTGCCATACACATTACATGTACAGCTGCGCGACCCAGCTGAGTGAGCCAAAGGCAAAAACAACACTAACACTAACAACGAACTTGAAATGGGGATTTCCTTAACCCCTAGGGGCTAGTGTTTGTGAATGGGACAAACGCATGTAAATCGCTAACACCAACAACCCAGTTCGGTTCAGCAGACGATTTTCAACACGATCTACAGTGTGTCTCAAAAAAAATTGTGCAAGTGAAAACCGCCCTCTTTGGCAATTAGAAAATACTCTTGTGTCATGATGCTTACGTCAACGTGAAATACATAGTCTTAGTTTCAAATGCCGTTAGTTTGTTTAATATGCTTGTCTTAATCTTGAAATATGTTAATTTGAATAAGAAAGGGTAAAATTGCGATTGTGCCACTTTTCTACAGTCTCGAGTAAAAGTGACACAACTAGAGAGAATAATTCAATGCGTTACAAGGGCACTCATGGCGAAACTGAATTTTACAGGAAAAATGCAAAAATGTTGTACACGCAAAAGGTGTGGGCCAACGGGGTGATGAATTTTGGAAAAAGAAAAATTTCTGGCACAAATTAGTTTGATTTTGAAAAAGTTGCATCTGAAAATTGGCCTTGCGCTATCCTGGTTAATAAAGAGACACAATTCTAAGCCAGCGACAAGAGACGACGATTTTGAAGGGGAACATGATTCAACGGGGGGTGGGGGGGGGGGGGGTTACTTTCAAATTAATATCAAAATGCTCAGTCCGTCCTTGCGCCCTGATGTACATTCCAGCGGCCGTTCAAGCAGTACATACTCAGAACCAGAACCAGAACAAACAACAAAAATATAAATATTCCAGTTGTAAAGTAAAGGTTAAAACAGAGTAAGTTTGACTTAACGGGCCGAATTACTATATTAAATAAGTGGCACTACAAGGCATAATTTCTAAGCGTCGTTCGCCTACAGTTTTCTTTTTCTTTTTCTTGTTCCTTCGTTTTTTTCGCGGCCGATTGGGCCGCACTCGTTTGTGTGTGGTGTGTGTGTGTGTGTGTGTGTGTGTGGTGGTGCTGTGTGTGTGTGTGTGTGTGTGTGAAATCGCGTTAATTTCTAATAAGCCTTGTTCTCAAAGCAGATCACATTATTAGTACAGAAAAAGAAGAAAGTAGTATATCAAAAATAGAGAAGATAGCATTTCAACCTAAACTTTTGATAAATTTTTGTAAATTTGCATGTCCTAATTAATTTCACATTCTTAGTAGAAGTATGAGCCCCATGAGGCCATCAAATCAAATAAAAACAAAGTCAAAATCCGCGCCGCGAAATCAGAAGAATGACATTTTCATTAATTTTGAATACATAAATATCATGCATATACATTTTTATAAACTATAATTTATGAATTCAAGGCTTTGTGTAGAAAGTTTGGAACCCCAAACATAAGCTATATATAGAGAATAACAAACAGAAACAAAATCCGCTGCGAAAATTTAGGAGATGCATTATCGTTCATTTTCAGATTATTTGCATAAATTGCATTAATGAAGCTACTAGAGGCTGTAGTGTATATGTGCAAGGGAAAGCGAAGCGACGCTACAGGCGAGGGTGTGTTAGGGGAAACGCGCAGGTGTTGTATATTTAAGTAACTCATACAAATATGGCGTTTCGTTATGTATGGAAAATACAATGTTTTGAAAGTGAGAATTTTGCAGAAAATTATGAATAATTGTTATTATATATATTTACAGCAGAGTAAAAGAGACAATTTGTTTATAAATAAAAGGGAAAGCTCCATAAAATAAAAAACTAGAGCAGTTCGACTGCGCGCAGTCGATGGGGTATGCCTCCGCAGTCCATACACCCAATCCAATTGATGTAATTTGAAAAAGCTTCAAGTGCATGTACCATGGTAGCAAACCAATCTGATGAATAGCCCATTAGTGACCTTTGACCAAGTAACAGTAAAATCCAATAGCAGTTCTAATGCAGGCTCAATTCGGGACATGAGGCCTTGTGACCTTTGACTCTGAACCTTTCAATGCTCCCAAAATCAAATCCAGATAAATTGTGCCTATATAGATACTTTCTCCAAGTTACATCAAATCGACCAGTCATACTCAAGTTATCACTGTAAACAAACTCCAATATAGATCATATTTTTTTTTTTTTAGGCCTCGTGACCTTTGGCCGCTTCGACCTTCAGCTTCAAAACTAAATCAGTATCATTGCTGCATCATAATAACATACTCTCACTCTTTTCAAGTAGATCATGAAAATCCGATAGGCCGTTTTCATGTATTGCGGTAACAGCCAAAATCAACATTATTTTATGCGCTGTGAACCTTTGACGCTTGACCTTCAGCTCCCAAAATCTAAATTCAGTTCATTGGTGCCTCATATTGATATCATATACTTCACTCAGTTATCAATGAAAATCCGATGCATTTTTCCGTTCTGAAGTTATCGCAGTAACAAGCCCAAGATCAGACAGTTTAGGCTCCGGTGAGCCTTGACGCTTTTCAGGCCTCCAGAAATCTAATGCAGTTCATTGGTGCCTCATAATACATACTCCACCAAGTTACATCAAAATGCCGACAAAGAACGTTTTAATAATCGCGGTAACTGAGCCCAACATCAAGACATACTTATGGCCCCGGTGACTCTTGACCTTTCAGCTCGCAAAAATCTAATAGTTATTGGTGCTCATAAACATACTCCACCCAAGTTACATCAAAATCCGAGTAGCCGTTTCTCAAGTTATCCGCGGTACACTGAGCCCAAATCAGATATATTTTAGGCCCGGTGACCTTTGACCTTTGACGCGTTTGCAGCTCCAAAATCTAATTCAGTTCATTGGTGCCTCATAATACATACTTCACGCCAATGTTAGCAAGAAAATCCAAGTAGCTCATTCTCAAAGTTATTGCGTATACAGAGCCCAAACAGACATGTTTTAGCCCGGTGACCTTTGACCTTTGGAACCTTTCAGCTCCAAAATCTATATCAGTCATTGGTGCTCATAATCATACCCACCCAAAGTTAGCATCAAAATCTCGACGTAGCCGTTCTCAAGTTATCGGCGGTAACGAGGCCCAAATCAGGTATATTTGTAGGAGCCGCGGTGACCGTTTGTATCCTTTGACGCGTTCAGTCTCCAAATCCTAATCAAGTTCATGGTGCCTCAATAGTACATAACTTGGTCTAGTTACATCAAATCGATCGGTTCTCGAAGTTATCGCGGTAACGAGATCCGGTAACGACGGACGATGGACGACGACGGACGGACCGGACGGACGACAACCCCGAAAACATGGATGCCTCCGCAACGCGTGGCGGAGCATAAAAATGTAGATGACTGGAGAGAGACGTAGCAACGCAACGGAACAGGGACTTTTTTCAAACTCTTGTCTGATAAATCTTGCATATTTAGATCAACCACAATTTTTGGAAAATAAATAAACAACGAAATAAAATCAATTTCAGACTTGGTGCTCAATATTGAGAGTTTTATCAGATTGATTAATAGTTTTTTTTATGCCCATAAGTTGAACACGTAGATATATAGGCATCGTTAATGCGAAATATATGCACGCTATCCCGCCAATTTATACATATGTTTTGTTTGGGGGTGCAAGGCCCCGATAGAAATCGGCCTACCTCACCTAATCTTCATCAGTCAAGCAATGCAGAATCAAAATCGGCGCTAGTAATAATCAGAGAAGAATCAAACATTTCGACACACACGGACGGACCCCCTCCCCCCCCCACACATCACACACACAAACATACGCAGGCCGCGTTTCTTCAGAAATGCCCTCGTGAATTTCGTTGGTGGGTACAAGCACAGGGACAGATCTCCTCAACGCCGCACCAAACTTACAGCATATACAACGGGGGAGGGGGGGGTAGTTGTCCTGGGAGAAATTGTCCAGATTGGTAGTTGTCTGTGGTAGTGTCCGAAGGGTAGTTGTCCGATAGGGTAGTTGTCCTTAGGGGGGGAATTGTCGGCTGGGGTGGTTGTCCTTAGGGTGGGAATTGTCCTGGGGGGTAGTTGTCCTAAGGAGTTAGTTCCGGGGGGGGGTAGTTGTCCTAGGGGGATTTGTCCTGGGGGTTGTTGTCGCGAGGGGTAGTTGTCCGGTGGTAGTTGTCCTCGGGGGGAATTGTCCGGGAGTTAGTTGTCCTTGGGGAATTGTCCTGGGGGTAGTTTCCTAGGGGGGGGGTATGTTGTCTGTGGGATAGTTCCAAGGGAGGATTGTCCTGGGGGTAGTTCCTAGGGGGGGGGGGTAGTTGTCCTAGGGGGAATTTGTCCAACAGGCGGGAATTCTACCGGTGGTAGTTGTCGCGGGGGGTAATTGTCCAGGGGTAGTTGTCCTAGAACCATCATTACCATCATGCACTATCGATTATCACCATCATTATCATTATCACGGCAATCATCACTATCATTATCATCACCATCATAACGCTCACACATATCATCACCATATCACCATCACCATCACATTATCACCATCACCTATCACCATTATCATCATCACATCCATCGCCATCACTCCTTCACCATACACCATCATTACCATCTCTCATCATCACCATCATCAATCAACCGTTACCATCATCATCATCATCATCATTGTCATCAGTCACCGGTCATTGTCATTATCGATCATAACCAGTCCATATGTAAGGCCATACTATGGGGTGGCAAGATGCAGAAGCAAATATTTTGCTCAGTATTGTAATTTAGCATCAGTGTCAGTTGTAGTAACAGTGGAAGTCCGTAGTAATGAGTAGTAGTAGTAGAGCAGTAATCGTCGTTGTCGTAGTATGTAGTAGCGTAGTGAGTAGTAGTAGCAGTAGTAGGAAGTAGTAGGAAGTAGTAGTAGTAGTGATAGTCACTAGTAACAGTAGTAGTAGTAGTAGTAAGTAGAAGTTCTTGCAAAATATAATGTAGTACATAAGAAGTTTGTCGTTATCAAGTGATGTATCACCAAAATGTAATTATTACAGCAAGACAAGACATAATGTTCACATATCACTGTATAGAGTACAGATGTATTACACTTTATTTTTGACATATAATGAATGTATTGAATATATTTTCGATTACAAAGAAATTACAAATATTGTTTATTTTATGTAAAAATATACATGTACATAACTTGAAGTGTGTAAGCATTAAGGTCTGATACATTTGCAATCATGTTTCAAGCAATGTTACGCCGACTGTTCAACGCATTGGTCCAGCTACTTTCATCTACCACCGAAATGCACCGTCAAAGTTTTTACATTGTGGACTGCTCAATTACCATAAGAAGACCATAACTGAATTTGAATTGGGAAAATTAACAAACAAAAACCAAGGACACCTGACGTTAGTCTTAAAATAAAGCTTCGCCCGAATCATCTGCTCAATTTGTTACACAAATGTCTCGAACACCGATTGATTTTGATTCTGGCATTGTGTGATTTTAAAGTAGCGCTAAGCATTACATAAGTTATTCTCTAGTATTGCCCCAGTTCCCGATTTTGTTCTCATTTTGTCACCCAATTGAGGTTGATTGTAAATGGCAAGACAATTTTGTTATGTACAGATTTGCAATAAATCCTCAAAAAACCCCTTCATATCATAAAAGTAACCTTAGGCCGGATTTACGTAGCCTATGTAAAAAGGGTGGTATTTCCATAAGTTCATGTTATTGTTCGGCCAACCACGATGTGCTATAAAGCATATTCTATGGGTCGATATTCAGAGAAATGGATGTTTTGCGGGACGCCGATTTTGGTGCACCGCTTTGTGCCCTTGGTAGAGACAAGTCAAAGGTCAAGGTGACTCAATACATCGTCCGATTAGAGTAATCGAACCCTCTTGGCATCAAATGTGGCAGATTTCACTAAGTGAACTAAGTCATTATGATATTTATTTGTTCTGACTTCGTTTTCTTGTTATATCAATAATAACCATAGATTTTAGACACTGAAATTTGCATAAATTACCTTTATTCTCTGCTATCCATCCAACTAGAGGGCCACGGTGATCCTTGTTTTCCTTGTTAATCAAATAACACGCGCTACTATTTAGACAAAATTTGCATCAAATTGTAGATCCCTTATTTCTGACTAGTCCATCAAGCCTAGAGCACACGGACCTTCTTTTGGTAATCTTTTTGACAGATTCTAATCTTAATTTGGAGGGTGCGATTCGAAATCTGATGGAGTGCCTAAACCCAAAAACCTTGAGCGTTTCAGAACAAACGCAAAAAAATGGCAATAATGACCGCTAAAACCATTAAAAAGGTTGCCAAGTACTGTACATATTTCCGGTCATTTTTTGCAACATAACACGTTTCAATAAAACGCTCTTTTTTTTCTCCGACACCCATTTTGTTCATGAGGCAGCACGCCTCATGTTATATTAGATTCCACCAAGACAAATTTACATGTCGCAAGAGGTGTAATTCAAATATAGCATGACCTACGCAATCTTCAGAGGCTACCATAATTGGGTTTAGGTAGCAATTATTAATTTGTGCGTTTTAGGAAAATCAATCAAGTTACGGTACCCCACCGGTTTTGGAATCAGCACCCTAAAATTGACTAGAATAGCATCAAATATGGGGTGTACTATGGTATGTTGAAAAGGAATGACGTGATTATGCCATGGTAATGGATCCTTGTAAGAGTGTTAATGGTTTTGGCTGGTCATTCGTTTTTAGGGCCGTTTTTACAAAAACGCTGCAAGGCTTCGCGTCTGGATCTCATCAGATTTTGGAATCAGCACTCTCAAATTGATTACAATCCATCACAAAAAGGGTATGTTGAAAAGATTCCTGAAATGTGTACCAATAATTGTGACTCAGAGTCCTCTTTAATGATTTTGGTGGCCATTTTGATTTTTTGCGTTTTGCGAAAACCGTCAAGTTACTGGGCTTCTGGAACAATCGATTTGGAACAGGCAACCCTCTAATTGACTAGATAAATCTATCAAAAATCTGATAAAGAAGGTGTAACATAGTCTCTAAATTGACTAGTCTGATAAAGGCAATTTATGGCAAATTAGTGTCGTGAATTAGGTAATTTGCATATATACAAGAAGACGAAAAGGTCAAATAACAATAAATATCATATACTTGTTCCTTGTGAATTGTGAAATTTGCCTCATTTCGATACCAAGGTCGATATACTTTGGATGATGTATGACCAGCTTGACGCTTTGACCTTGTGTTAAGATCACCGAAAGTCAACAAAGAAGGGCAAGCATCGCTTTTTTGATAGTCAGACCCAGTTAGAATCGTTTATATACAATGTTTGCCAACACTAACATCACTTCAAAAATTTTAACATAGGCCCCCTAGCTAATTGCAATCCGATTTTTTGCTTCTGCTTCCGGATCAGCACATCCACATCAAATTGGTGGGTTCCCTTCATACAACTTCTCGTCTCCCAATTTTGTTGCCATGGTTTTTCACTTTCTACCAGAAACAAATTACATTGCCGAAGTACCTCTCTGTACAATGCATTTTTCATCACAGGCAGGCTGGCTAACCACACTTAGATTTGCTGTAGTACAATTACAATGGACTTTTACTCACCACACTGGCACCAGGTGGACGTAGCAAAGTATCTTTTCACGCAGGGCACTGGGGGGTCTTGAAATTTGTAGGGGGCACCAAAATAATTGGGGTGTTGGGGGGGGGGGGGCCGCATACACATTTTTTTGCTTCCTTCATAATTTGGTGGGAGGGATCGGGGGGGAGGGGGCGGGCACACAAAATTGTAGGGGGTGATGTGGGCGTCCCCCCCCCCCCCCCCCCCCCCCGGTAGCTACCTCCCTGCATGCACTTGATCAGGTGTTTATTTCCAGTGCTTGTCTCCGGAAAGATGCATCAGGGAAACCAACTCAGGTTGTTGATTTGATCCGGAAAAATTAACGTGGGTAATTAGGCTGGGTTTAGTCACTTCACATTGAACTTTAATCAGATTTTGATCCAAGCTGATGTGAAGCTGAGACGGAGACAGTCATATAAAAGGGGTTTTACAAACCCTTTCCCAGGCCTCCCTTTCAATGATAAGGTGCAAATACCACAAACTTCACTACGTTTGCCATTTATGCATACACATTTGACTGGTCATACTACTAAATTTGTTTTGCTTTGCTCAAGCAACAAACACTTTCATATCCTTTATGCATGACAACAGTGGACAAATCATACATATATTCAGCAAAACAAGATTACGCAAACAACACAGTTCTCTACAGTTACAGCAAATTTGTTCACTTTCTTTGAAATAATTTTAAACCTTTCTTTATTTTGAAATGTGTACATTTACTGGATTCAGTTGAAATCAAAGATGATTCACAGATAGCACTGTGACATTTAGTAAAAACTGAGCTTTCAGTTTTCTGAATATAACTCCAGTTTTTCAGGCCCGCCCCTCAAAAAAAAATAAATGTAATGAATGAATGAAATAAATAAATAAATAAATAAATAAATAAATAAATAAATAATAAATAAAAATAATAAATAAATCAGTAAATAATAATAAAATAAAAATAAATAGATAAAAAAACAAAACAAAAAATAAAAACAAGATAATAAAATAGTTTACAATGATGTTTTCCTCATTTAACTCCAGGATTTCCTTCCTCAAATTTCAGTTTTCCATTTTCCAAATTAGAATTTTGTTTTCGGACTATTACAAAAGTCATTGTATCCATTGATAAATGTATGCACTGAGTTTATTTGTATTTTACCTGTTGTATAAAAATATGTACATCAGTATTTCCAAGCAGCCATCAACTGGATGGAACCGAACCCTCGAGCACATTTTCACTGAAATTAATTTCATGATAAATTTGATTTTCTACACGAATGTTTAAATTCCAGTTATTCAAACAGGGGAATTCTTCAAAATCATTAACTTCATGCATTTCTGTGAATTCACAAAGTTTGCTGCATTACAAAACTGTCAAGTCCATCTTATCATAGCGCACTAAAGTGCGATGTCACTCTGGTTCAGAAATATGTGTAGATAATGATGGAACCAGGGGCCGGTTGCACGAAAGCCTGACATTCCTCAACTTCGTGGACATTCCATAATGCGTTTCACGAACCCTGAACATCGTAACTCCCGTGACAAAAGTTATGACAGCTCCGGAGGACCGTCATAAATCAGACGCCACCTAACAGTTACACTATGCACAGGTGCCATTCAAGATCCACAATTGTCAAATACAACGGCAAAATTAGTAATTTTACAATAATAAAACCCTTCAAATCATGCTATTAAATGTTCAAAGGATATTTCAATGACACTTATCCCAAACATGTCGTAAGATATCAGTGATAGTTTCTTAAATCTGTATGACATTATTGTTATTAGAGTGGCTAGAAATCATTGTATAGAGCGTCTTCATTAAATAATCAAAAATTTTGTGTTATACAACTTAAATAAACATTTCAATACTCTATTAACTAAGATAGAATTAATATGAAAGAATAAAAGAACACTCTAATAAATATAGACATTAAAAGGACCAAATAAAAACAGTGCAGTGAATGAAGCTGCAAACTTAATTAATGCAGTTACGTATCCTTGGAGGTCATTATTTATTGATCATGTGCTATTCTATGTTGACGATAAATTGTATACTTACGAGTTATTAAGCGTGTATTGTTCTGTAATTATGCGCATGGTTTATGTTGATAAAATCTGTTCCTATTAATTTCAATCAAATATTGTCCATAATTTCAGTTTAAGCGCTGGAATAGCATGTCAGAAATTGTCGCAAGTTACCATACCATTTATGACAAAGCTAGTTTACTATCGATTCCGCTTGGATTGGAGATGTCATGGTTTGCGTTGAAAACGCAACATAGTTGTCCGTCATATCTCCAGACATCAGTGACAAAATATAGCACTGGAGTGTGACGATTTCGTGCAACGGCCCAGGTAGTTACACTGATAGGAGATCTGCAGTGGCACACATCGTGTGTCTATGCAAAGCCATTAACTGTGCGTTGTACCTGTGCAAAGGCTGTTAACTGTGGTCATTTATGCATTGTTTGATACTTGTGTGCTTATTTACTTACATGTATTCAGTTTTTACTCCAAAGCACCTAACCGTAGATATAATCATTTCACGTTGTATAAATATTTCTAGTTGTATTGTTTATTTCATGCTATATCATGCTAAATATTTGAAGTCTGTTCATATTGTAATAGTTACAAAGGATCTACATCTCACTAGCAGAACTTCTATTTCCCTACAGTCTTTTACTAAACGAATGTAAAACAATCAGCTCTGTTTTATGTATTATTATCTTGTTTTTGTGGTGATAAATTCATTCATTCATTCATTCATACATTAGTGGCCTTTGCGCAAGACACACGGCATACAGTTAACGACCTTTGAATAAGCACATGACAACCAGTCATGATTGGCTATTAGCCCACACATAATTTGAACCAGTTTGATGTCATCACTTCCACTCTCTATTACATTCTGAGATGTGTTTCTTCATTTTCATGTTTTTATTCAGGCAGAACGCTCGTCAAGATGATTGGAAAGTTTTCTGTGATGAGATGATCGTCCTGGAGTACAACAACCAAATTCACCTCAATTCTAAAAGAGAGAGACAAACAAACGCAAAAACATGAGAGATGACATCATTTCCACTTGGTTGACGATGAAAGATATATAAACCACAATGCATGCTTTTTGTGAAAAAAAAACATGCACACAGATATTTTATTCCTCCTTCATTTTCACGTGGTCAAAATGTGTGATTCATGGGACTGAGTCACTAGCCATATAACTCTATTGTTACTCAACTATTTACGCGAAATTTTGCCATGATTTCTGGTCTTCTGTAGTGACACGTGACCTTCTTTCATAACATAATTCCATGGCAGAACATGCAGGGTAAGCAAATTAGGTTCACAACTCACAAGAACTGCATGAATTGTACGGGAACAGGATGTACCATGTGTTAACTCAATGGGAATTACAGATCTTGGAAGCAACATGTAATATCTCAGAGCAAAATCTCCACAGGTTGAAAAAAAGAATAAAAAAATTGCAGAATTTGTGGGCAGACGAGCAAATTAATTCATGGGGAAGGGTTAGGTTAGGGTTAGAATCAGATCTGTATCCACCTTTATTTATGATTAAAATACATCCCAAATTCATAATATGCATTTTTGTAGAAGCCACAGTGGTGCAGCACTACCACCCCCTTCCCCCAAAAAGAAAATAAATAAATAGATAAATAAAAAAAAACAAACGCATTTTCCAAAGAACCAAGATTGTGTAATGCTGCCCCCATGACAAAAGGGCATAACTGACATTTGGTGTTTTGGAGATATTGAGCAAAATGAATTTTGTTTACCACTATAAAGCCCTATTCAGTGTCTTTTTAACAAGCGGAATATGAGACAAAGGGCACTTCTAATTAATATTTTTTTCTTCTGCATGTTTAACATGAATGTGTGAGTCCCCTACACTATATAACTCAAGTTTGGAAAAAAAAAGTCAGTTATGCCCTTTTGTCATGGGGGGGGGGGGAGTAGGTCCACGTTGGTTTACATTTGTGACTCATCCTATTACCTGAGGCATAGAGGGTGCATGCTATTTTATTCCATTTTGTCAGTGTATCTTTAAAGTTGCCAGTCCAGAAGACAGTAACATGTAGACTCTACTCACCACTTTGAAGTTACTAGTGGCGAGGGTTGGACAGTGAACAGCCTAGGGAAGACATGTCACATAGGAATACGTGAGACCTCGACAGATGTTGCCTTCCCTATCTGGATTCTGAATCTCTGTCGCTGTTGAATAAATAGTGATATAAAATACTAGAAATAGAAATTGATAATGATCTAAGAAGATTTAGTTTATACCATCCAAAATAATCTTGTAAGTTACTGTAGAACACTATATTTTCGCGACAGGAAATTTTGCGAATAGGAGCAACGGCCATTTCGCGTGCATGAAACTTTCGCGAAATCACAACTTGAAAAAAATATAATAAAGCAAAATTGCTAGGAAGATTCATTAGGTGTTTTATTTGAGAAACACAACAATTTACAGAAATATTTGTTTAAAGCCTCTGAAACACCGTTTATCTGGGGTTTCATGAAATGGTAACATGTGAATAGTGTTGCACGACTAAGTCCGCGAAAAGTCGTAGTCGCGACTGCCTACACGGAGTCGCGACAACATCGGAACGCAATAGTCGATTTTTATCACATGTTTAATTTGTATTAAAAACTGAGTCAAAAGACGTACAAATTGAACAGAACACATCATTTATCTACCATTTTGTGGCAGAAATGAATCCCTAACTCTCTTCAGTTCGCAATCAACAGAACTGCCAAAATGTACTTGATCAGCCTACTAATCATGCAATGCTATCGATACATGTGTTTGCCGTATACGTAGCGACTCGCCGACTGCGAACACCCCTGGCAGACGCCCACAATCCAACCAATCTTGAACAATAAGACGTGAACACCGATGCTCGAGCAATAGTCGGAGAAGTTGCGACCTATTGGTGGCGACTAGTCGACTATCTAAAATGCTGAGTCGTGGCATACACTAA
>JZLH01S0086916.1:2260-14269 GCA_001188425.1 Eucidaris tribuloides | reverse complement strand
ACACACTGTTGATTCACCCTATTTGTTGCTTTGACACACTATCTCGAGATTTAAAACAAGCAAATTGACAACAAATGGATTTGAAAGCTAAGACTTTGCCTTGGACGTGATGTAGTACTAATGTCACAGCAGTATTTTTATTGCCGAAGAATGGGCGGCTTTTTATCAGACAAATTTTTGAGCGATGCTGTCCAGCAACGTCGTTCAAAAAATTGTTCAAGTGAAAAAACGCACCTTTTGACAAGTTAGAAAATACTGATGTGACACATGTTTCCGTTAACATCATGGTTCAAAGTCTTAGCTTGTAAATGCTGTTTGTTCTGTTCATTTGCTTATTTTAATTCTCGAGATATCTTGTAACAATAAACGGTGGAATCAAACTGTTGATCACTCTTACGGAAAGTAGGCTGGATGTTTATTGCTGTAGTAAAAGTGGCACATTGTGATTTTAGCTTTTCGTTGTTAACTTAATATTCAGGATTCAAACAAGCAAACTAAACAGACCAACCAGGCTTTGAATAGCTAGACATATATGTACTGATGAGTGAGTAAGCATGAACGTCACTCAAAGATGTTTCTCATTACCTAAGAGGGCGCTTTTTACTTGCACAATTATTTTTGAAGACAAATGCTAATGTCAACTTCGGAAGGGGGTCATCATTTCTGGGAGTCACTCGCTAACCGGATCGATTTCAAGTTTCGGTCATTAACGCTGTGTTATTGTTAAGATTAACACTAACAGAACACTTATCAAATTGAAATCACCCAGTGTAGGATATATGAAACTTCAGTATTTACGGGTACCTGACAGGTTTCTACGGACTTCTTACATACAGGCTCAGAACAGACTACGAACAAAGCAGGCATAAGTCCAGCCAAAATGATATCGTATAAAATTGTGCTTTCAGCTTAATACGTGTGGCTACATGATTCCCATGCTACCAGGGTCTCTTGATTACTTATAAGGTCTGAATAAAAGACCAAATAGAAATATATAATATAGATATCAAAAAAAAGTAATTAAAAAGTAGAATAATTAAAAGATGAACATCGAACAATCTGAAGCAACAATTAAATATTAAATATATAGAGATAGATGTTATAGAGAATATTTTTTGTCATGCACGCGACAAATAATTTATGATTTCGGATTTATATCATGATAACAATATAATTTATACAAACGATAGATACATATAACTAGTCTAGAAAACTTTTGTGTTCAGAGAAGTGTTAATATTTAGTAACTACGCAAATGTAGACATGTCAAGATAGAACGTTTGACATTATTAAAAAAAATTAGAATGGGGACTATTCACAAATGATAAATAATACAGCGATGAGACAAAAAAGAAAAATGAAATAAAATAGACATGCATATTCTTCAGATATAAAATATATAATTATAGTTCATTCATTCAAAGGTAAAAAAAATATGGTAGAATATTATAAATTAATGAAAGAGAAATATAGAAAGATATTTTTACAACAACAATAAGATAAACAAATAGAATCGAATTAATTAATTGATTGAGGTGTTTGGATACATCAGGGCTATTTCAATTTCTTTAGGCAATGCAAATTTTCCATAAAATATTAGATATTATATAATCAAACTCCAGATAAATAATAAAGAAAACAAAACAGACACATAAAATATAATAAAAAAACGTATAACGAAGTAGTGTACATAGAATAAGAGATGAGAAAAAAAAGAATAGAAGATGCTCTCGATATTGAAAATAGGAAAAAGACAGAAAAAAAACGTGAAGACTGAAATTCTAAATGTTAACGAATCGCGCGTTTGTCCATGGAATTGGACGCTGAGACGCAAGAGAAATTATCTCACGGTTTTGGAATGACCGATTGATGAAACAAATTTGAGAATTTGGAAATAGACATTGCCTCTGGAAAATGGCAACAGACGCCAAAACGAAAATGACTCAATCACTGATCATAAGGTACATATTGTTTGGTAAAAAAGAATGTTATACCTCACTGCACAAACAAACAAACCCAACTACACAATATTCGCAAGATGATGTTGAGAACTAAATCTAGCGATTCGAGTTGTAGCATTGTTTCTGGCCCTGCTATAGTCTCTATTAATCATGATAATACGCCAATCATTGAACATTTTGTTCATCACCGACATGCTATGTATAATTATTTCAACCAAAACCAATTACGTGCCAATTAACAGGGGAGGGGGGGCAGAGGGGTACTTGCCGCCCCCCCCAAAAAAAAACATTCTCATAGGCAAAAAAATGCCCCTTTTTTTTTCAAATGAAATGTTAGCCTTTGTGAAGGTCACACACCTTTTTTTTTTTTATCTGAAGTTTGTCGTTCTTTGAAGGTGATTTTCTTTTTGGATTTATTTATATTTATGATTATAGTTTCTTCTTATTTTTGGTTCATTTTCTTTTATTTTTCCCTGACGGGAATGTATACAGTACAAAGAATTAATAAATTGAGTAAATTATTGTTCAATGAATTTTTGCGCAAAAAGGGCATTTTGGGAATTCTATCTTCAATGTACCTCATGGGGTAGCAATATTAAGCCACTCCCCATTTCACTTAAAAACAATAAAGAATATTTTTTAAGTTAAATGTGCTTCTTCTGGTTTTATGGCCCTACCCCTTACTGAGAAATGCAATCATTTATTGTTATAGGGTACTTTATCAATGAAGTGTGATTTATTATTAATTGTGTTGATTTTTAATATTCAATGGATTTTTGCCCTGTCGAGGTAGTCGTAAATGGAAATACTTGTATAACGAAGGGCACATATATTGTGTACTAAAAGGGGATTTTCGCCTTCACGTTAGTGCCCTCGAAGTTGGCAAACAACTGGGCCTTTTCCATCTTTTTTATTCGTGATAATATATTTTCGTGTGCCTTTCAAGCGCTAAAAGGATGTGTTTTACAGTTGTAGAGACTATCCACGGTTGCCTTTTCTTTCGCAATTCAACAAACGTTAAATTTTATTAGGAGAATGAATGCCCTTTTTTCTGTACAGTTACGTTGGTGTCTTCATACATATGCATTATGTACTGCATATTTATTTGAGTGTCATTTAGATACGCATATTCGTGCAGATGGGGTATCAGAGTTGTAATTATTAGACGCCAGGGTAAGACCTACAGCGAATTTTACAACCTAAATTTCCAATTTTCACGAACGCGCTCTGCTCGCGGAAAAAGGATATATTCTTTCAAATGTTTTATAATTAAATCCCTTCATAGGTTGGTTAACACTTCACAATTTCAGGTTGTTTAGCCCAGATAAGCCCAAACCGAATTTTTACTTAAAATCTTTAGTTTTTCTAAACCGTGCTCATTACGCGCTCAAGCTCGCGGAGTGATATATATTTTTTACTTTTTAATGCAGCAATGCTCGTTTCAAAAAGGTGTGCGCTCAAGTTACAATTTACGCGAAGAAAATAAGTTATTCCATCAAAAACGGTCCTTGTGAACAATATGTGAGTGTGCCAACTTGCCGTTTGGACACAATACGTGTCCCTTTGCCTTTGCCACCCCCTTCCCAAAACGAAATACGTTCCGCTGCCCCTGAATTAATGAATGGAGAGATTACAAAAATAATCTAGCTAAAATCCCAATTGATTCAAAAGTCGAATTGAGCCTTTATGAAACGTGCGCATGACGTTACAGAATTCAAAGCCACGCCAACGGTCGTGGTACCGCATTAATTGGGTAAATACACGTTCTCTTGTTAACCATGCCGATACGATATAGGTTTAGACATGGAAAAAAACCACATGACAAAATTCAGTGAAAAAAAAATCGTATGTATTACAATTTATGTGCCTAACATATACGGAAAGCATTCGTTCGGAAGAGTTGAGCCTTATTTGTATTCGGTCTTCGTAAACAAAAAAAGTTATCCTTTTGAGCAGCCCGGGTTGGTTTTTATTCGGTGAAATTATTATTATACTAGATAACATTCATCAGATATTAAAAACATCTATCTGCTTCTATTAATGGCATCATGTTATGTAAAAAAACAAGAAAAAATCACAGGCTTCAGCCAGGTATTGGCAGTGTGACATGACGTAGCTGACTAAACAGAAACCTTGCAATGTGCTTGAATAATGTCCTTTTGGGATATTCTTTGTATTTTTTGTCCAACATAAGTAAAAAGATTTTTTCGATGTAACCCGGGAGGGGAGTGACATTGCACACTGCACACCAGACTTCTTTGAATTTTTTTGAAATCACTTTCTATTAAACACGCTGCAAACAACATCAACAGTTAAAAATGCAATCATTAGAATTTCATCAGAACAGACATTGGAGACGACTATATTTCAAAAATGAAATAGGAGGGGGGGAAATACATCAGCAAACGGGATTTTGTTGGATATTTCTAGTAATTCGTCTTGATTATCACATGAATATACATTCATAAGTGATTAATATGTTCAATTTATTTAAAAAGATCAATGTTCTTAGATAGAAAGTAGTGTATTGTGTGTAAATTTGAGTGTTTTGGGGTTCTATTTTTTCGTCTACTTTATTTAAAGGAGTGTTTTTGATAAACATTATAATTTAATTGCATATGCCCACGTAATACATGCCCATTATTGCTACAAGAGATATAACAGCATGGCTATACGCAATTATATATTTTCATTCTAGCACCTTGTAATTATAACGAACTTGATAGGCAATTATCGATATAATATAATTACACTGAAATTGATATAATTAAATAAAAAATGGATGTTAACATTTTCTATTGTGATTGATTTTGTTTTGCGCGCAATATTTCTTTCCAAAATAAGGGAATAAAAAGGCATTGATTGAATATGTTTTCTGATTAGATGAAACATAGGTTTCCTGTCATCTGTGAGCGAAAAGATATGAAAAACGAAGTGACAGTAACTCTTACCTAATTCTGTCGGTGTTTCTGAAAACATCAATCGATAAAAAATAAATAACGACATGATATTCAAATATGGTTGCACGTGTTGATTTCACGACTAGCCGTCAACTTATATAGTGCGTCTAAAAAAAAAATGGTCCATCGGCCCAGAGAAAAATATTTCAGGTATGTATTTTCTCCAAAAGGTATGTGAATATTGGTAGACCATATAATATCAAGCAGAATAAATGTTATTTACTGATAAACTAATTTCATTAATTTGCTATTTATAAGTCAAGTTTCTGATTCTTTTGTGCAGTCAGGTATCAAATCACGTTTTGTCCACTTTTGTGCATTGGTAATAATTGACAATCTTAATTTGGTTGCGGTTATTGTTAATTACGACTCATAAAAAACTGAATTTACCAAAATCAATAATAAAAAAATAAGAAATGCCATTTTGTCTTTCATATGCTCTATTCTGATTATATAGTGTATAAAATTAAAATACAATAACCTTCTTGGATCTTGAAATGATATTGACATGTGTATGTCTTCTGATTTACCCGGACCTGATTCACATGAATCCACTGAATGATATTGCGCACATCTCAGTTCATTTTACTTTTATCAGTTAATTTGCTCCTTTGCATGCAATATAGGAATCACGACATATGCTACATACCTGAAATCTATTCGTTCAGGTAATATTGAACGATTACACAATTACTTTAACACTCTCATAACGGCGTTAACTTTGTTGGCAAATAGTGCAGAAATTGCATGAAATGTATGCACTAACATATAGAGTGGGACAAACACGAATTTAGCTCTTGCAGAAAATTCATGTAAATTCAGACATTGTCACAACAATATGAAATGAAATAATGAATGCACTGGAAAGTTATGGTTTTTAGCTTTATGAAATACCATCTTGACCTGGTTGTACATGATTTTTTATATATAAAAATAATTTCCATTGGACATTTTTTTTAGACACACTGTCTATCAAAATGTGTTTGATAAATGAACCGTATAATCCACGTTTAAAAAAAAGTCACAGGTTTGATTAAGATTCCGTAAAAAATTGTGGTTCAGTGCGTGAAGAAAGTGTGTCCTCCCCATCCTTCTTGGTGCTTTTTGTTGTTACCGGTGATTACATTACCGCAGGATTACGGAGTATCACCAAATAAAAATACATTGGCAAAAAATCGCAAGAGGGACGATCACTCTGATATAGCAACAAATTAAAAAAATTGGGCGCGTTTATATATATAATTACTAAATGAGACCTTGTTACAGTGATACAATAATTTCCACTGGGATATCCATGGAGACTTGAAGACTTTTATTATTAACCTTTCTGTTTATTGAGATTTATTTACATGTGTATAATTCACCTTACTAGAGCAGTTACTTTAGGCCTAGACCCGAACATGAAATTCTTTGCTGCGCGGTGAATACATACAAGCGAGTGCACGGCTATCGGAGGACGTCCAACCCAAAACATACCTGTTTTTTCGAACAACACAGATAACGACTGGCATTCTTCGGTCAGTTATACCGGAACGCAACCCACCCATGTCTGTCAGCACAGGAACAGTCAGTTTTACGTACACCAGGTCTATCATCGGACCATTGGGTACACTGATGTTTGTAACGTAAATCCGGCGCACATTCGAGGACTTTGGTGTCTGGTAGAATGATTTGGCATATAATAGGAATATACAATTACCATTGGACTTACATAACAGCCTGTTATAGGTGAGTGTATTCATGCAATGCGCATGTAGAGAATAGAATTGAAGTGTTTTCTGGCAAAGCAATGTATCATTTTATGGAACTGCATCATTTGCTGTCTGGCAAATAAACGAGCATGTTTAGAAATGCTTTTATGTAATGATTATATTGCAGTTGGCAAATTTAATAAATCTAATATATGAACATTTTCCAAATTGGATTACTTATTGCATTTTTATTGACAAATGCATACATTACACATATCTCAGGGTTTCTTTGCAAAATGCCATACTAATATCTGTTTTTTCGCAAAAACTGCTAACAATAATCTCGTTTCTTGGCAAATGCATATATCATTTTCAGAATTATCTTTGTGAACGTTGTAAGTGACAGTGCACTAATACTTGTTGTGTATCTTGCTTGAGTTATGTGTCTTGTCTAGTACACGGTCTTGTACTGGCATTTAAAAAAGTTGTGCATGCACAATCTTTCGCGTGCATTTTACTTTCGCGAATCTAGACTCCTCGCGAAATTTGCGAAAGTTAAATGCTTGCGAAAATGTCTGGTTTTACAGTATTTACGTAATCACATACAATGAAACTATTGGGGTAAGCCCAACTTTCTTATTTTTAATAAGTTCCAAAAAATGGCAGTGTTTCAGGATGTGTGATTTCAGGGCATTATTTGACGATACAGGACGATTTTAACCCTCTGGAGATTATTAAGTACGAGATAACTCGTGTTGGGGCCAATGGAAAATGGGTGTTAGTGAAATCAAATCGTCTCCAGTAGGTTAATATCACAATACGAAAAAAATCGAATTTTTCACCATTAACGAAAACTATACACTGCGATTTTAAAAACTAACACATTTCCCTTGGTATTTGCTCCAAACACTGGATGCTCTACGACATGTGACATGTTTGGTTCCTTTTGTTCGCATAAACAATCCTATTCTGTTTTATCTAAAATTACAGTCTATGTAAAAAAAACAAAAAAACTTACTTTACTTTGGTGCTTTCAATGTGTGTAAAAGACAGACGACAAAGGTGTGGGGGAACACGAGAGGCTTACCTAATATCCCGGGGGGGGGGGGGGGCATAATGGCCCCCCCTGACTAATTCGCGACCATGCCGCCGCAAAAATATTTTGACCGCGTTGCTCGCTGACTTTTTACTTTTAAGTCTTGCGCATCATTTGAGACCGTTTTCGCGAAAATCGGACATACCGTTACGAACGCTGCACAACTTTTTATACATGCATGTCAAACCCCAAAAATTGCCTCAATGTGATTTTTGTGTACAAAACCAAATGGAAATTGTCTGTTTTTGGCCAAAAATCATAAATAAATGATTATTTTTGCTTTAACCCTATTTTAACTGGGCTATTTCAGACCAGGTTTTTACTGGGGGGGCGGGGGAGGGGCCAAGTTTGACCCCCCCTTCAGATCCTCGGGCCGCCAATCGCGTGATCGCTGCGAAAATTTGCTGCCGCTATAGAGCCGGATGTGAACTACACAATTGTATAGTAAAATTTTCAAAAAAATAATTTTCTATATTTTTTAAGTAATCAATTATGCAAATAAGTGCATGAAATTATGTTTTTGCCTAAAACTCACTTACAATAGCTAGTAGAATATTAATTTTTGGTGAAAATATTCATTCTGACATTTCTCACAATTATCTACATAAAAATTTGCCGAATTGGAATTATTTTCTTATGTATTTTATTGTTTTGTGAATTTCTTATGTATTTCCTTGTTTTTTCGACCTTTTGTTTTCTATTGTTTTTTCGATGAAATTTGTTGGGGACACTTTTGCAATCATAAACAGCATAAAATTAATTCATTTCAACCAGTAAAAGCAAAAATAATCATACATTTATGATTTTTGGCTGAAAACACAATTTCCATTGATTTTGTACATAAAATCATGTTTTTGAGCGATTTTGGGGTTGACATGCATGTATAAAAAGTCGCGCAGCGTCGTAACGGTACGCCCGATTTTCGCGAAAATGGTCTCAAAAGATGCGCAAGACTTGAAAGTAAAAAGTCAGCAAGTGACGCGATCAAAAAATTTTGCATGGCAGCATGGTTAATATAGGGTTAACCGGTGGAAATGAATGAATTTTATGCTATTTATGATTGCAAAAGTGTCCCCAACAAATTTCATCGAAAAAACAATAGAAAACAAAAGGTTGAAAAAACAAAAATATACATAAGAAATTCATAAAACAATAAAATACATAAGAAATTAATTCCAAATTGGCAAATTTTTTTGTAGATAATTGTGAGAAATGTCAGAATGAATATTTTCACCAAAAATTAGTTTCTACTAGCTATTGCAAGTGAGTTATAGGCGAAAGCATAATTGTATGCACTTATTTGCATAATTAATTACTTAAAAAAATGAAAAAATAAATTTGTTGAAAATTTTACTATACAGTTGTGTAATTTACATCCAGCTTTATGCGCATGCAAATTTTCACTACGATCATGCGATCAACGGCCGAGATCTGAAGGGGGGGGGGGGGGGGGGTCAATTTGAAAACCTGGTCTGAAATAGCCCAGTTAAAATAGGGTTAAGAATTACGGTGTATATAAGTGTACTTTTTTTCAGTTTCGTTTTTACACCACACAAATAGCATACTATTCCATGCAGCTCATAAATTTATCATTTCTCTTATTGGAAACAATGCTAAATGTGCCTTTTAAAGGTATTGGATAACATTTACCACAGTTAAAAAAAAATCTGAGCTATATGATTCCCCATGCTACCATTGTCTTTGATAAGGTCTAAAAATGAAGCCCTGAAAAAATTGTATTTCAAAATGATTTAAAAAAGTGAAAATCGTAAGTTGATCGGATTCACCTTCCCATTTTCTCCCATAGACTTACTGTGTGTACACCTTGGCTATTTAAACTCGCCCCGAGGTTTAATTGTTTATTCATGCAGAACTTGCCATTGGCAGTGTAACTTTCCAAACTTTTTTATTCTAGGGTGTTTATTTGTCCATATGAACACTACTATGTAGTTCAGATATCAAAGTTTGACAATTTTTTTAAATTTAAGCTCCACAATGTTAGGCTATCACTTTAAGCTATACAGTAACTGCAGACCAAGGTTACCTTAGACGCTGTTGTTTATCAAGTCAGCACTCTACAACAACTTGTGTCAATACCTACTGTCAATAATGTTTTCAAGCATTATAAGACCAAGAAACAAAACAAATGTCCATTTTGTTTTCATTAAGTTTTGAATGAGAAAGGTCAAATATGATTTGTTTAAAGTTTAGATGTAGGATTGGATTTGATTTGTTGCCACAACTACTACTGCAAACAACCATTATGATCAGGGACCTGTTGCAAAAAAGCTAAATCATAGACTCTGGCTATTTTTAACCAGCATTCTTATTTTTCTATGTTAAAATTAGTTGCACATTCATGCTTACCAGAATTTGCATATTTATCCAGAAATATTTCTCTTGGTAAAGTTTTATGCAACAAATTTCAGAATAGGTGGGGGGGGGGGAACTAAGAAAAATCTCAAAAATTTTTTAGAGCACTCAGCATGAAAAAATGCTATATAACATAGACTGAAAATTGTGTATGTTTTGTAGTATTTTTATACGAATTTCAATGGTTTTGTAGTGCCTTGCTCTAATTTTTTAAACATATTCTTGCATTCCATGTAGATTTTAATGGTTTTGTAGTGCCTTGCACTGCTTGTTAAACATATTCTTGCATTACTTGTAGGTTTTTATACATTTTTCAAGTTGTCAAAATTATTGGGGTGGCAATATGATATCCCCAATCCCAAATATTCATCGGCATCCGTGCCCCCCCCCCCCTTGCAAAAACTTATTTTGAAACCTTTGTAGCAATATGTGACCTACCATCTCGGGCATAACCCTCAGCACAACCACACGTCTCGACACGGACTAACTGGATCTCTACCGACTTGATTGGAGCATCACAATGTTCTATGATCACGTGACCTGTGAGTGGATTCTTGATGCAACAGCTGGCTGAGTCTAGCTTGCCCTTGATGCTGAAGTTTGGTAATGTAGCTCTCTGAAGGAAGAAAAAAAATCATGTAAAGAAGTTAGGCAATGTAACTCACTGGGAAAAAACACACCCCAGATCTTGTGCCATAAACACATGATGCAGTATTTGGTACCCTGGGGTACCAAGTAGAAATCCGCCATTTTGTTGAATTATTTATTTATTTTTCAGCACTCTACCCTGGGTTACAAAATTATGTAAAAGTTATGTAATGTTACATAATGTGTTACGGGTGAAAATAACACATTTAGCTTCATTTTTACCCCATTTTTCGTAAGTTTATGCCTTTTTGTTCTGCACTTGCACAGCCTCTGCATCATTACCACTGATTTCAGCGATCATAACTGAAGAAAATATATTTTTTAACACAAGAGGGCGCTGCACAACGCGGTACCCCGGGGTATGGCGTGGTGCATCACATTTTACAAATGCTCGGTAATGCAGCTCACTGGGGGAAGAAATATGTGTACATTATATCAAATAAATTTGTACAATGTGTAGTATTGTGATACCTTATCATATGCAAAAGAGTAAAAAGGTAAATGTCACACACATTATTCTGCTTGATATTAGAAGGGGATATACTCCCACTGCACCAATAATGCTAATGTAATAGATCTTGTGTAATAATCAAGTAGTGCTGGATGATATTTCATTTAGGCGTCAATTGATTATTGCCAGAAAATTATCGCCAATAGGTTTATATATTGTTCCAGTGATTTACCTCTCAACGTGCCATATTCGCAAATATGCATCACACAATACATACGTGGCATGTGAAGATTGAATCTCTTGCCGGCTGTAATTATGCCTATTGCATTGCTATTAGCGGCATTTATGTTGTACTTCAAGTTTCGGAACAAGTGTGTATCGCAGAATCTTGTCTGGCCTTGCTGAAAACACTTGAAAATTGCCCCTAAAATATTCTTTTGTTGAAGAAACTGTCAGTATTCAGACTATTATTCTGATTTTGTTATCTTTGACATCAATTCTTAATTCAAAGTTACATGTAAAATAACAATTTCTTTGTAATTTTCATTGAATTGTGAACAGCGAGTGGACTGCCATTTTGTTTCACAGGGCCTATGCAAATTGTTGCATTCAACAAAAGTGTGTCTAGCTTTTAGGGTGCAACATATTACTGTCTGCTGCTCTGTGGCCTAATGCTAAATGTGATGTGTAGAATGTGACAATCGCCATTGGCCCAGTGAAGAAACAGGCAGCCCACTCACCGTTGATAATCTAATTAACTTTGTTGCTAAGAATTCAGAGTTACTGAAAGTAGGGCCTACTCAGATCTTTCGTACACAGAATATTTTTG
>JZLH01S0086869.1:1556-12108 GCA_001188425.1 Eucidaris tribuloides | reverse complement strand
CCCCCTGTTATAGTGCAAATATAAAATGACATTTACCCAACTTCCACTGTAAACTTGACTTCTACAGATATGTATAGGGCAGTCCTGGTAAAGACCGAGACACCAAGTGAAACGGATAAAAAAAAAGTGTCTACATATCCCCAAAGTCCCAGCTTGACTTCAAACTCTGTCAGGCCATTAGTCTTTGTCTGTCCTCACCTCATTCCGCGGTCTTGAAATTTGCATACAAGCGATTCTCCAATAATTCTTGGGTTCTTTTTATTCTGGTCTCTCCCCAATAATATTTCCCCGATTTTTTTCTCCCCCTGTGCATGCAGTGGTGTTTGGAGTTGGTGAGAGGGTCAGGGTGAGTGTAGAGACCACTTTTTAAAGTGGCATGGAAGAATTTTACTTGTTTGATTATTTGTTGTTGGCACGGAAAATATTCAAAAAGAAATTTGGGATTTGTGGTGGTAGTATTATTGCTGTCTGTATCTATTTTATTGTGCTTTGTTATTCTAATGTTTTATCCTACTCTTCTTGTAGAGAAATTGAAATCTTCTCCTAAATCAGATTCATAATTTTACTCATTTTCCCTTCATTTCTGTCTTCCTTCATTTCACCTCCTCTAATATCATCACAGTTCACCACCACCATCACCACCACCACCACCACCACCACCACTACCACTACCACCAACACCATCTCCAGTATTACCATCACTTCTACACTACCACTTCTACTACTACCACCACTGCTACCACTACTACAGTGTGTCTCAAAAAAAATTATGCAAGTGAAAACCACCCTCTTTGGCTATAAGAAAATACTCTTGTGACATGATGCTTATGTCAACGTCAAGTGCATAGTCTTAGCTTTCAAATACCGTTAGTTTTGTTTAATTTGCTTGTCTTAATCTTGAGATATGTTAGTTTAAATAAAAAAGGGTAAAATCGCAGTTGTGCCACTTTTACCACAGTCCAGAGTAAAAGGGACACAATTGTAATTCCACCCTTTTGTTGTTTACAACATATCTCGAGATTAAAACAAGCAAATTGAACAGAACAAATAGCAATTGAAAGCTAAGACTTTGTCCTTGATGTTGACGTAAGCATAATGTCACCAGAATATTTTCTAATTGCCGAAGAGGGCGCTTTTTACTTGCAGAATTTTTTGAGACGTGATGCAGCACGTCTCAAAAAATTGTTCAAGTGAAAAGCGCCCTCTTTGACAGTTAGAAAATACTGCTGTGACATATGTTTACGTCAATATCAAGGACAAAGTCTTAGCTTTCAAATGCCATTTGTTCTGTTCAATTTGCTTGTTTTAATCTCGAGATATCTTGTAAACAACAAAAGGGTGGACTCACAACTGTGTCACTCTTACGGGAAGAGGGCCTGATGCTATATTGACTGTAGTAAAAGTGACACATTTGTGATTTTACCTTTTTGTTGTTAATTGAACATATCTCAGGATTAAAACATGCAAACTGAACAGAACAAACAGCATTTGAAATTTGACATTTGAAAGCTAAGACTATGTCCTTGATGGTGATGTAAGCATGACGTCACAAAATGTTTTTCTCATTACCTAAGAGGGCACTTTTGACTTGAACAATTATTTTTGAGACATACTGTACAAGTACTAAATACCATCACTACTTCACCACTTCTGCCACCACCACCCCCACAACCCCCTTTTGAAAGTTCACTCCTCTTTCTCCTCCTCCTCCTCCTCCTCCACTCCACCACATTCTTATTTTTATCATATTCCTCTTCCATCTTTCTTATTTTCCCCAACTTGTGCTTCATATATTCTCTGAGCATTATTATTCCAGGCTCTTTCTCTGTATCTTGATCTAAATCTTAAAAATCCTTGATGTAACACCGTACTTTTGTAGACTTATTTTGAGCTTTTCAGCTCATTTTTCGTCAGTCATGTAATGTTTCTGTTTTCCTCAACCAGCCTATCGTTCGTCCAAAAGGGAAAAATAGAAAAATCCCAAATTTGTGCAACCATATAACTATTAATTCAATGTATTATCACACACTTGCTTTAAATGACTCGATTTAAGACTCAATGTACCTAATTATGTTTAATAGTTATAACAGACACCTTTCCCTGGATAACCAGGTTTGCGACTTAAACATCCCCTACCCCCCCCCCAAAAAAAAATAAAATGAAAGAGGAAAAACACATTCATGAACTTTTAGTTTCACCCCTGAAGGCTTTCCAAAACAAATACAAGATTGCACCCAATGAGCTGTTGAAATGAAAAGTCACAGTTCATTTTCGATACTTCACGGATAGTTGGGGGCTTGCGTACGCACCCCTGCGCCTACTCCGTACGGGGGACACCGATCTGATCCGCGACTTGATAATCTCCCTGTCTGGAGAATGATCGGGATTGTTCCACCATCCTCTGACCCCTGTCGCTGCGTCGACCAGAAACGGCCAGAAATAACTTGCCAGTTCCTCCGGAACGGGGGACATCAGTTCACTTCGCGCCAGCGGCACAGAAAATTCCTGCGTAAATACGGCCCGTCTCACGTTTCGGCCGCACTGACTAGGTCAGTTGGAGACGATCTCTTTCTTTCTCTTTCTCTCCTGCGGTGGTTGGATGGACTCCCCCCTCCCCCCCCCCCCTTCTCCTTTTTTGGCATTACGAAGGCATCGTCTTACGTAAATGTTAGTATGACCCTACCAATACCTTGGGGCGGCCAATAAATACACAGACAGCACCAAGGTACTGTCCAATGGAACGTTGTCCAAACATCATCAGAGTCAGTCCTAATGTTGACTGGTCTTTACATATTTACAGACAGCAAATGCTATTGGAATGGTTTACATATGACATATAGGTAGATATCATGTAAATTTCATCAAATGACTGAAGCATGCATGAGAATTCAGTCTACATGTAGAATAAGCTTTCTGTGTGTTCATGAAATATGGAGATGTGTATTTTGTATGTAGCTATGAAAAACATAAACAATAATGAACACTTGAAATGGTACATTTCTGTAAGAAACATGAGTGATGCCCACAATATATTTTAGTTGGTAATGTAGAATTTCTGGTAGGTAATGTAGATTTGTATGTATTTTTTCTTCTTATTTGTTCTTTCTAATTGTCTTATCTTTCTTCTTTTGCATTTAACAAAACATTAAAATTTGAAATGAAATATTTCTGTATGAAATACATAAGTTGTGTCTGCATGATGTACCATGTACACTTGGCAGTGTGATTTTATCTTCATTTTCTTTTCTCTCTTCCTTTCTATCAATCTATCTATATTTCTTCTTAGCATTACTAACAGAATATTAGAATTTGGAATGAGACATTTTTTATTACAATTACAAGTGATGTCTGTAATATGTACCACTTGGTAATGTAGATTTGTATCTGTTTTCTCTTGTTTTATTATTTGGTTTGTTCTTCTTTTCTTTCTTGAAAAAATAATCTTATTTGATAGTTACGTTACTTTGATTTATAACTTCATAGAATTCATTTCAGGTCAGTAAACCACAACAGGTGGCCGTGGAGTTGAGCAGATTCACAATGTTTCTGCAAGGTTTTTTTATGTAGAACTAATTTATTTTCAGTACCGATACAAACAAGCAAGGCTACAAATTCAAGTAATTCTATATTTTTCCAGAATCCTTTATTGTAAAGTGGTTCGATGCCATCAATTTCTACCTTTACCCAGCCATCTCCCTATTTCTTCCCGGTCTTGTTTCTTCCATTTCTTTTCATTTTAAGCACACGTACTCCTATTTTCAGCATGTTCCCGAATTCCTCTTTATAAGGGGGATCCTTGCGCCGCTGCCGATTTGCCCATTAATTCTCAGATTACACTTGGCAGTTTAATGCCGCCTTGGAATGCTGAAACTATATCAGGCTTGGGTGACATACTTATAACCCCTGGAGTAAATTGAAAATTTTGTGGAGAGAGAACAAGCGAGTGAGATGGGGAGAAAGAGAGGGAGGGGTCAGGCAAAAATGTGGTTCGTAGACGAGAGAGACGAAAATGGCAATGGAGAAATATGAAATTGATATTTTTTTAACTTCTGCATGCCAGAAAAATTGACCCATTTCTGAACCTTGTACAAATTGTGACCTTGTTTTTCATTACTGGTTGTAAGGGTGTGTGATATGGGAGCTAGATTTAGCTGATTGATGCTACTGGAGCTTGAGCCTAGAGTTCTGTTAATCAGGTCATAAAGATTGGGGGAGGGGGTTTGGCCCCTCTTTACCCCTCAAATTAAGCTACACCTTGCTCACCTGCTGTAATGAAAGTACTTCATCATGAAATATCGAGGTCAAAACTTTTGATATATGACATATGGAGAAGGTTCCAGTCTCTCTCCTATCATTTAACGATTTATAACCTATAGTACATTGTAGATTCTTGTGATGGAATAAGTGAAAAACCATGATGGAACTTCTGATTAATTATTTTGGAGAGGACATCCCTGCTTTGATAGTTAGGAGTTACCATTTTTTGTTGGGTACAGTGTTAGTTTCATTAACATATTTTATGTTTAATAAACATATAAACATTGTTGATATTTTTTTTGTACTGGTATAAATTTAGAAGAAGTGATTAGCTCATTGACGACTAATTTGAAAGACATAAACTGATATTCTTTATGATGTTGTTATCCTTTTGTAATTGAAGGGTTATTTTATATTGTTTTGAATTGCAGTGTCGTTTATAGGAATAAAATTATGAAAATTTCTGATTTAAAGTCAATGGAGAACAGTTCTATGTAACATGACAGACTTATGTAATATTGACATTTACAGATCATGAAAATCTTTTCAGTTAAAAAAACAAAGTGTCTTTTGAATAGCTTAGCCAAATTTTCTTCAATTTTTCAATAATGGACTTCTAAAAAAGATATAGTCCAAATTCATTATATCCATATCAGCAGCTGGGAAATTTCTGCGTGAATAAATAATTATTGATAATTTCTAAAATTCCCTGTGATCACAATATAAAAAACATCTTAAAAATCACACATGTTCAAGATTGCATCCAAAACCATACAGCAAGCAGTTGGATCTATTCTCCTATTCTTTGGCTTTTACGGGTTTTTTTTTTAGGTCAAAAACAAAAATCAATGTTTTTGACCTAATTACATGTAGGGGAACACAAGGACAATCTACCTGGTTCAATATAATGTAAATAGCCTATAGTAGAGACCACACCTGGACAAAGATACGTCCATATCTCGAACAACTTGTTGACCTTTGACCCTATAGCTGATGCAATGTGTCTTGTCACATGCCACATGACGTTGCCATTTGTGGTAGGGTCTTTGATTGCAGTGATTAACTGCTTGTTAATGAATACTTGAAATCACTGATACAAGTAAGGTAGATTAGATTAGAGGCCTTGCACACGAGTCTATTGTGTGAGGTGTTATTTTGAATTATTTGTTCAGTTGGAGGTCATGGTATAGTCACTCCAAAAGATATCTTCAAATGACGCAAATCTGTTGGTTCATAATTCTCTATCCTGTCAGTATACATTGTGACAAAATTTTTACATGGTTTGATATGGATACAGAGTTCAGTATTCTTGATTTGAAAAGTATATTAACTTGGAAATTTTCCAAATAGGTTGTAATGGGTGACATGGTAAGAAAGTCAAGCTCAACTGATCAAATCTCCAGGGCCTATACAATATCAATTTATTAAGTTATTTATTTACATATTTATATTATTAATTGATTTATTTATTAATGTATTGGTTTATTTATTTATTTTTATTTATGTATAATTATTTAAAGTTATGTACAGGAATTACTATATTGTTAAGTGTACTCAATGTCAATAAGAGATGTACTCATCAGAAGGGAGTTTAAATTGGTCCTTGTTGTAGAGAAATTATGGGTTTTTGAAAACAAACTCTCATTTAGTATAGAATTCCAGAAAATCAATCAGTACCTTTCAATATGTCATTGGTGGTTGCTTGGAGGTGATAAATAAGTTGTAGTTCGGTTAAGTAATCCCCCCCCCCAAAAAAAAACAACAACAACAACATACAAACAAACAAACATTTTCTTATGTATGAAGTCACAATCACCATGTTTCTTGATCAAAATGAAACTAAGATGCAGATACATGTATAGGATTATCTTATTTATCTAAGGGTAAAAACCTCAAAAGTGGAATAATGTTTACTAACTGCGTGTTTTGTCAACAATAGCACCCGATAAAGAATAATAAGTACATGTAAATAACAAACCAAAAGATACTTTGGTATCATGTTGATGATGAAATATACACATTAATCTAAATAAAGCAAATGAAATGGACATGCAGAAATTGCCTGTAACAGTAAACCCAAGTTCAGTGGTATTTGTTTTTCCCTGAATCTCACAGTGTCAAAATAAAGGCATGTATAAAACAAAAAGGATTTATTGTATTTTGAGAGAAATCAATATAAAACTAATGTGAACACCAATCGGTTATTGAACCACAAAAAATGATGTATTGAAATATATACCTGTATTTTCTTCAAAATATATCAAAAATCATTGGAAAAAAAATGCTATTTGAATAAATAACATTTTTATATACTACCTGTGAAATGATAATACAGCTACATATCATGCAAAATCTGTACATAAAGTCCACCATTGCAGGCGTGCATATCCAGTTTATCTCTGTCATAGTGGCATGTATTACAAAGCATTGATATGATAGAAAAAGTCAAAAGTGCCTCAAGAACTCATTCAGTTAAAGCCACTGGCTAACATTTACCACAGTTAAAAAAATGTGAGCTACATAATCCTCCATGCTCCAAGTGTCGAAGCCTTGAAAAAATTGCATTTCAAAATGATTATTTAGTGTTTCAAAAAAGTGAAAATCGTAAGTTGACCGGATTCACCTGCCCATTTCCTCCTGTAGACTTACTGTGTGTGGATCTAGGCTATTTTTTACTCGCCCCGAGTACTAATTGTTTATTCATTCATATCTTGCCAGTGACAGCATAAATTTCCAAACTTTTGTATTCTAGTGTGTTTACTTTTCCATTCAAACACTACTATGTAGCTCAGATAGCAAAGTTTGAAGAAAATTTTTTTGAAGCTCCACAATGTTAGCCTATTACTCTGAAACATAACATGTAGGCCTACATGGTATCAACATTGTATATTCAGGCTGGAAGAATTAGTCTTGAATTTATTTACTATAGGAGAAACAATCATTCATTTGCCGATATTGAATTGAAGTATGGCCCTGAGAGAAGTTGAAACTATAAAAAAAAAAATACTATTAAACCATTACAGCATTTTCTGATAATCATTCTACAACAAAGAAGAATTGCTTGACCGTGAAATCCGTACCATGGAATCCTCAAACACTTTTCGTGAATTCGGTAGTTTTGTGTCCTAAAATGTAGACTACTTCCAATCTGGCCATTTTCCTTCAAGAGGGCTAAAAATACCACTGACTGTATTTGATAGAATCCAGTTTGTCCACAGGTGTCAGAAATATTTACACAGATCTGTATATATTGGCACTGAGAGTTTGCATGGGGTATTGCATATTTACATAAATATTTAATAGCCATGAGAAAATTTTTTGAAGAAGTGCTTCTACAAACAGATATCAAAATAAATCCCCTTTGAATTTTGTCCAGTGTCCTGTTTTTGTAAGGGTATGACATCTTTTGCTGTATTTCATTTTCATTTCTAATAATGTAAAAAAAATTGTTTTTGTGACTGAACAATGTTTATATGACAAAAGTACGTGAGCAGAATTCCATGTGCAGACTGAGTAATCAGCCTAGTTTTTGGTCAGAACAAGTTTCTATTCAATAGAAACATGTTTGACCAAAAACTAGGCCGATAAGTCTGTAGATAGTTCCAATTTTTTTTTTTTTGTGATGACACACAATAAGCTTTTCATAAGTTTTACAGAAATTGTTTTTCAGTTTCACATTTCCAAACGTAGACAGACCGTGATGGAACTACATGTAATGGAAAATTGATGCCATGGTAATAGGTGCAACAGGTATGACTGTAACTTCAGTCAGTTTTGCTATCGCTTTTGCTACAAAATTGGCAGTATTTTTTTCTAGATTCATATTGCTAATAGACGCTTTGTCACAATTATTACCGAAACGATGACACAAATGAGTCAGATAATTACACGTACTGAATTTCAAGGTTTCTTTTTTTTCAGCATTTCTCATGTGAGTATACCTGTGAATACATGTAGGAACCGTAAATATGGGTGTTCATTGCTTCTTTCACATTATCAAGTGATGAATGGGGCAAAGGGTCCATACCAACCCCTCATACTAACTTGTGCTTAATGTGCTATTGGAACCATTCCTCCTACTTGAGTTCTAGCCTCCTCCCCCCTTCAAACAAAAAAAAATTTAAAAAAATCTATAGCCGTTCCTATATAGTAATGCATGCAGCTCTATTATTCATGGGTAGGTCCATTTCTCAGGGGAATTCACAAATAGTTGGAGCAGTGTTTATTTTTAGTTCGATAATAGTTATATGAGAATAACATGCACTCCCTGCTCGTTTTGAATGAAGGGAAAATATGTTTGGCTATTTGCTTGTATTTCTCACTATTTGCTATCTTTAAAATTAAGTATTTTTTTAGCTATTTTCATGTTAAACAATACTTGAAAACATACAAATTGGTTTTAACTATTTTTAAAAAATAGGCCAAAAATGAACTATTGTTAAAAACTAATTTTTTAAGACTCTTCATGAAAATCTGATACTATTTTAAAACATTTTTACCTTCGAATCAGAGGCTTGCCACTAGTTTTTTTAAGTTACATTCTAGTTGATAAGGCAAAAACCCAATTATCTATTTCTTGTATTCTCACTATTATTTCTCTAACTGTATAATCATTGTGAACAATTTTACAGCTTTTTATATGTCTTCTGAAATAAGACTTTTATTTTGCATATTCTATTTTTTGACACAGTGAATGAAAAACAATATATTATTTATGTTATTTTTTATAACTCTCTTACTTTCTACATACTATACATTATTTGTTTAATTTTACTAATATGGAACTATTTATTTTCTACTTATTGCACAAATTTTGCTGTCAACTAGGTGCATAACATATCATAGGATAGCTCGATCCCAATCTTTAAAATCTCTCCTATATATTATTCTCTTATTTTAATTGGAGCGTTCTTCAAAAATAATATTATATATTATAAAAAATCCACAGAGCTCGGATGGCACTGGATAGTACCTGCTAAGTGTTCTGCATGTTACGCATCATCACCCGTACATAATGAGTTCCACCTGCCAACCAAATGTCCATCCTGAATACAAAAACCAATGTATAATGGATGGACTGGTACAAAAACCATAGCTTAACCGACCTTCTTAAGTCTGATGTTGCCCAATTTTGCAATGCAATCTGTGTAGCCTTTGTAAGTAATCTCAATAGAACCATATTTAAATCATATTTAATAAATAGAATCATAATATACTGCATGTTTTGTATCAATATTTTAAAAAACTTTTAAATGTAACATAACATGAAAATATTATTAGAAAGTACTGCAAACCAACTTCTGCACTCGAACGAGCCCAAATGCATCAGCTACCATATTTTAAAGATTAAATGGAGATAGGCCAAAAGTGAATGGATGTGCTGGTTTTTGTCAAGCTTGAAAGACAAAAGGTGGCTAGTACTGTGGTACACTTCAGATTCAAAACATGGATTAACCAAGACAATTATATGAGAACCCATGGCATAGCAAATATGGTAAGTATTACTGAGCTAGTTTGTATGGAATTTTGTAACTCTAAGCCCTAAATTATAGCTAACGTGATCGCAATGCCCGGCCAGGAGCTGCAACGGCCACCTTCGCCGCGCATGCAGTGTGTGCCCATGCTTGAAAAAAAATAGGTAAAAAATAGCCCCAAAATATTTTGAAAATAGGCTCCCGAAAACTATATTTTTATGCTATTTTTTCTATTGGAAAACTATCCCTAAAAGAAATAGCCTAAAAAAATATTCCAACAAAACAGCCCGCCAAAATAAGGTAAAAAACCACATTTTTTAAAATGGAGCTGTGGAACAGCCACGCTCCCGACGAAATCATTGATAAAATAAATGTTGATTTTTTTGGCTATTTACTAATAACATTCTCAAAGATATTGACATGAAAATAGCAAAAAAATATATTTCAAGATATTTCAATGTAACAGATATACAGCATTGGAAGATAAAAGCCTATTTTATAACTATTACTGAAAAAAATTAAGCAATATCAAAACTGTAAAATATATTTTATATCTCAATTTACAATATTTCGTGTTCCAAAAAATCCATTAAAAAAATATGGGTTTTTGACTATTTTGGGGGGGCTGTTTGGAATACATTATTAGCTATTTTTTAGATGATACTTGTTCATCAATAGAAAAAGCATAAAAAACTATATTTTCGGAGCGCCTATTCAAAATATTTTGGAGCTATTCTGTACTCCTCGTAATATTTTTCTCCCAAAGGTTAAGCTAACAATTTTTGCTACAAATGGATTAACTCCTACGTTAAACACTTCGC